>CAIGRO010093738.1:0-19467 GCA_903798355.1 Fraxinus baroniana | reverse complement strand
TTTCCAAATATCTTCCAAACCTTGACTCTAATTCGTTTCGGCTCCCGGGCTCCTTCACGAAACTTGAACCTTGGCTTGTCAACTTCTTCCATTTGGATTCCAAAACTTGACTGAGTGATTGTCTAGCTCGGATCATATGGTGAGCAAACTTGTGATAGAATTTTCATCAATCAAAGTAAGTACATATTAAACATGCTCAACATGGATGATTTGAAACCAATGTAAACCCCTATGAGCACATTTGTAAAGCTGGACAAGGATGATCAAGGTACGTTCGTTGATATAACAAAATATTGAGGTATAATCTGATCCCTTCTTTACTTAACTGCAAGTAGACCTGATATTATGTTCAATGTATATTTATGTGCTAGATTTCAATCAAATCCTAAAGAATCCCATCTTAAGGTCGTAAAACGTATCATTATATAACTTAGTGGTACTAAAACTTTAGGGCTTTGGTATCCTAAGGGCACTCACATTGATCTACTTAGCTATTCGGATATCGATTGGGCAGGACGTACAATCGGTCGTAAAAGCATTAACGGAACATGTCATTTTTTAGACTTTGCACTTGTATAATGGTTTAGCAAGAAACAAAACTCCGTTACATTATCTAACGTCGAGGCCGAATATATCTCGGTCGCAAGTTATTGTGCACAAGTTCTATGGATGAAACAAACTCTTAGTAAATATCACTTATCATTTGATCATACTCCCATCATGTGTGATAACACTAGTACTATTAACTTATCTAAAAATCCTATTTTGCACTCTAGGACGAAACATATTGAAATTTGACATCACTTCGTTAGAGACCATGCTCAAAAGGGTAATATTGTGCTAGAATTCGTAAACACGGAAAATAAATTGGCTGAAATCTTCATAAAACCTCTAAATCTTGATCGATTCTCCCAGAGGTTTAGGCATAATTGATCAATTTGAAGTACATAATTGAAACTACATGCTCTCATGTGCTTTTATTTATCACCTTAATTCATGTGCATCATATTTTTATAATTTAAAAAAATATCTGGACGAGGAACCGGACGTCCAAATCAAACCGGATCGTCCAGACTAGCATCCGATTTGGCAGAAAAATGTTCTGCCAAACCGGACGTTCGGATGGCTGAACCAAACGTCCGATTCAGCATCTATGCTATATTTTAAATCAACATTCCTCTTTCACTTTTTCACCATTTCTCTCCATATATCTCTTCTCCATCATTTAGTTTTTCTCCTCAAATCATCAATTACCCTTTAATTTCAAAAACCCATCACTTTTACATCCCTATTTCTCCAAAAATTTACATTTTTAATCCTAAAATCTCAAACCCTAGGTTCTCCATACTCATTCTCAATTTTCAACCATGGAGAATTCTAGACGGACGGGTAAAAGGCTCAAAAACACGGTGAGACGCACTTCACCTTCTTCATCTGATGAGTAGCTCGATTTGGAACCCAAGGTGCCGGCTAACCCATTTGAAAACCACCAATTTTGATAGGTAAAAATGTTGATTCTGAGGGTTTTACTATCGAAGCACCCACATTTCATATTGAGGAACTTTTTGAAAATTTAGGATGGATTTCAACTGTAATATTAGAAGAGCATGCATACCCACGATTAAAAACATGTCGATTTCACTTTCTGGTGATATTTCATGTTTAGTTAAAATAAATGTGTTGTTATAAACAAAGCACTCATTCGTATATTTTGGAACTTAAAGTGTGTGAAACACAAATTTTTCTACATAAGGTGCCACACTCGACGACTATGACCTTACCGAGGCTTGTCGTTGAGTCACGGGAAATTTTTTGAAAATATCACAAAAGTAAGTACACATAAATTGTCTCTTCCATGAAAGGTTTTACAAAACATAATTGCAAATGTTATCCAACCCCAAAAAGGCCATCGGGATGAAGTGAGTTCGTTTGATCTCTTTCTTCTTGATTCCTTTCTTGTCTATAGGAAACTTGACTTCCCAACCATTGCATTAGGACTCATAAAGCTTGTCCATTCATCACGAAATGTAAAAGCTTTACCATATAGCATGCTTCTCACAAAGATATTCAAACACTTTCACGTCTCATTAGATGATGAAACATATGTCCATCTTAAACCCCCCGAAAACATGAAATAACTAAAGAACATGGTCAATGGATAGCAAATACCAAGGGATTCGACCCCACCTCGGGTCCATCGACTATACCCTTTGAGGGTGATGACGTACCAAAAGTCCATGTTCCTCCTCACGACATTCGGGGTCCAATATGCCTCATTCCTCGGGCAGCGGCTTCATGTTCACCGAAGATCAGTACAACTTTTTGAATGGCCGCATTGACACTTTTACATCTACGGTTGATGGTCTCGGCGGAATGCTCCATCGGGTACTAGCTCAACAAAAAGCCATTTAAGCTCAATAGACGACGATGCAGGCTCAGTATAATGCATTTTACACCCACTTATATATGCTCAATTTCCTCCACCACCTTCTCCAGAGTCCTAGTCATAGTTTGATCTTACATTATCATGGATTTTATCTTTAGTTGCTTTACTATGGATATTTTCTCACATTTCACTTCATGTTAACGTTTTCTATTTGCTACATGTTGAATATTTCATTGTGAATTTTTGCCATGTTATTATTTCCCTTTGAGATTTCTTTGTCTTATGTTTTGCTTTATCTTCTCATGTATATTTCCCTACTTCATGTTCTTTTTGCTTATGCCAAAAGGGAGAAAACATATGAATGATAATATGCATGCTTAATGTGTATAAGAAATGGAAAATTCTTGATCTATAAAACATAGGGAGAAAAGCATTGCAAATGCATGAATCATATGAGATAAAGTACTCTTCTTATTGCAAATCATCTAGTATTTGTCATAATCAAAAAGGAAAAATTGTTGACTTGTGATCAATCTTATGTTTTGATTAAAACAAAGAAAGTATGTTTATCTCTAATATTTATATTCAAATCTTCAAAATATTACATGTTACTGACTTAATCAAATTGGAGACAACTGGACAAAAAGTTGTCGATCAAAAAGCGCAAGATGAAATCGATCGAGCACTCACGCCAAAACAAATGGAGACAAACGTTGCGCCATTTCTAATCAAGCAACAAATCGAGCACTCACGCCAACTCAATCAAAGGTATTGGAATTAAATGTTTTAAACTCATTTGTAAAGGTAAAGTACTTTAATTCTTAGCAGTGACGCATTGAAAGCTCAAATGATGAATTTCTTATGCACGATAAAAATTCCCTTCATTAAAATGTTTGCACAAAAATTCTTTTTTCTTAGGTAAGATTTTCAAATTAATCTTAAATACTATTAAAATTCACGTACCTTGAAATATCTAGAAAAAATGTCGTACAAAAAAAAAATCTACTAATTACAAACTAAACAACAAAAACATGGCCCAGAAATATTCTGGCCATCCGGACGTCCGGATGGTGAACCGGACGTCCGGTTCGCTAGCAATGGTCGAAAATTCGATCGTTTTGACTGATTTTCAACGGCTACATTTTGGGTCGTTTGGTACTATTCCAGACGTCCGGTTAGGTCGTCCAATTAGACAGAAATGTTAGCATTTCTCACTTCTATAAATACCAACTCATTAGTCATTCATTAATACAACAAGAAAGTATTGAAGTGAGATCCTTTTAAGCAAAATAGCATTGATTTCTCATCCTATTATTATTATCAAATCATTTTGTTTTGAAAAACTTTTGATTAAATAAATTCTTGATCATTCATCAAAGTTTTTCTAAACCTAACACTTGATCTTCACTCATTGCTATCTATTAAAGTGTTAGCTTATTTCTCTCTTGGTACTTAATTGTGATGATATCATTTATTAATAGAGGAGTTTCAATTTGTAAATTCAATTCTCTTTAAACTTGTGGGGTCTTGTTGAGGTCCCGAAAAGCTCAACGTTGTAGAAAAATCGGTGTTCATTGCTTGTAAGTCACTGAAAGCTTTGTAAAGGGTTGGATTGCACTACAAGTCAATCAACATAGTGAAATTGGCATTGCTCGTGCCGGAGAGCTTGGTAATGGAGGACGTAGATCATTTCGTTGAATCAAACCTCCATAATTATGCCGTTTGTTCTCTCTATCCCTCTTTACTTATTACCTTCATATTCGTATTTGCTATTTGAATTAATCTATCTAGTTATTACGCACTTGATTTTACGTTAATTTTTTGAAAAAATCTTAGAAACCAATTCACCCCCTTCTTAGTGAGCTATTCTGGGCTATCAATAATATCACTAGAGCTACCGAGTGTAATGATCTATGTAGAACGCCTTAAATAAATGGCCAGTGATCCTTGATATGTGTAATCCTTGAAAACTTGCTCTTTAGCCGTTCAAACTAAGATTGTAAGTGCTACGACCCTTGGTAAAAAAATTATACAAACCTCATCTTCAACAGTTTGAAGTAAGGTTGTAATTGCTACAACACTTAGTGAAAAATTATGCAAACTTGCTCTTCAACCGTTCGATCTAAGGTTGTAAGTGTTACGACACTTAATAAAAAATTATGCAAACCTGCTCTTTAGCAGTTCTAAATAAGGTTGTAAATCTACAACACTTAGTGGAAAAATTATGTAAACCTGCTCTTCATTCGTTCGAACTAAGGTTTAAGTGCTACGACCTTTAGTAAAATTATTATAAAAATCTGCTTTTCAGCAGCTCGAACTAAGGTTGTGAGCGCTACAACACTTAGTGGAAAAATTATGCAAACATGCTCTTCAGCAGTTCGAACTAAGGTTGCAAGTACTACGAACCTTAGTAAAAAAATTATACAAGCTTGCTCTTCAGTAGTTTGAGCTAAGGTTGTAAATGCTACAACACTTAGTAGAAAAATTATGCAAACCTGCTCTTTAGCAATTCTAACTAAGGTTGTAAATCTACAACACTTAGTGGAAAAATTATGTAAACCTGCTCTTCATTTGTTCGAACTAAGGTTTAAGTGCTACGACCTTTAGTAAAAATATTATAAAAATCTGCTTTTCAGCAGTTCGAACTAAGGTTGTGAGCGCTACAACACTTAGTGGAAAAATTATGCAAACCTGCTCTTCAGCAGTTCGAACTAAGGTTGCAAGTACTACGAACCTTAGTAAAAAAATTGTACAAGCTTGCTCTTCAGTAGTTCGAGCTAAGGTTGTAAATGCTACAACACTTAGTAGAAAAATTATGCAAACCTGCTCTTTAGAAATTCGAACTAAGGTTGTAAGTGCTATGACTGTTAGTAAAAATTTATATAAATGTGCTCTTCAACCGGGATGAACTAAGGTTGCGAGTACTTCAACACTTGGTGAAAGTCTCTAGAAAATTTGCTCTTTGTCAGGTAGACCTAAAGTTGTAAATGCTATAATGCTTAGTACACGATACAAAGAAAAATAACTTGTGATATTCATTAAAAGATGATTACATGAGTTTGAAGAGAAGTATTTCAATACTCAACAAAAACAATGTAAAAGCATCATAGAAAACCTATATAATAGGAGGCTAATCCTCTGAAGGAGCTGGGACGATCCCAACAGCATGATTGATCTTGACAAGTAAGGCTTTTGTTCGTTCAAACCTTTATAAAAGAAGTCGACATCAAAGTACACTCTAATAGCCTTAATGTGCCTTATCACCTCTACTAGGCCTGCAACATATGCATCATGGGCTAATGCATCATAAGTAGGTGAATTCTTCCAATCTACAATAGCAGTCTAAGCTCTAGCTTCAACCTCCTCAACTTTTTTCTTCTCCATAGGTACTTGGACCTCATCCCTATTGCCCTCTTCGTCAACCCTTATTTTCTCTCTATCAGCTATATCTTGTTCTTACTCTCCTCTTCAGCACGTGCCTATTCTTTAGCAGTTTTCTTCCTCTCATTTTCAACATGTGTAGTAACCTTCATCATTTGAAGCCTTTCAACTCTTCTTCAGCCTAAGCTTTAGTTTCCAGATCTAGTCCCGCTTTGGCCAGATGCTCTTCCAAAGCCCTCTTCTTCTCGACGTAAGGAGCTCTCTCCTCTTCAAAGGCAGAATGAAGATTCGAACTCAAATTTTACCTGATGAAAAATACGAAAGGCCCTTATGCAAATGTTCCAACATAAAAAAGGCTAAGTAATCGACACTCCAAACTAAAAATCAATACCTTGTCGAAAATAGACATAATATATAGAATGGCTTATTACTAAGGAGTTCAGCATTAATGCATGCTTCACTCGCTTACGTTTACTCCAATGCTCCCTTTCAGTCCAACTCCTTAGAAGCAGATCCGTAAAAGTTCTTATTGGTAGAGGAAAGGGAGAAATGATGTCTGAGCTAGGAGATGGGGTCCTTAAGAAGTCCACAAATGCTTCTAGACGACGCCCTATATGGGCATCAATCTTCGTCTTCATTTCGGGATGACCAGGGTGGAATTGATTGAGAAGGCATAAAAGAAGCTATAATTTGAACCAGGAAGGTTAGTCTAGCCACCCTGGTAGAAATGGGCAAGGTTTTGCTCTCTGTTCAGATGATATAATAGGAGCCTTGGATCAAGCTCTGCATACTAAAGATATCTGATCTTCATCTTCGTCCCCCCTCATACTCCTCCATGGGCACCTTTCTCTTTGTACACTTGACTCTTTGAGCTTCTTCATCCATTTCCATTGCTTGGATGCTCTATACCTTAGTGATTTTCGCCTGGGTGTTGATCAAATACTCCCAAGGTCAAATGTCCCAATACAAACATCAAATGTGTATAATAAAAAGAGAAAACTTTACAAAGCAAAGTAGAAATCATACTTGGAAGGGGAGGCGAGGATATAGACCACAGTACTGTTACGACGGCAGGTCATCGAGAGTGAAGTCACGACTCCTGATATAGATTCATTCAGACCATTAACAAAATCTTTTGAACTTCACTAGATAGAATCTATTTTAGGATAAAAGGTTGAAAGCTTCTTTCAATTGTTTTCAAAGATGAATAATGCTCCTTGAATAGGGTTATTGACAGGGTGGGGATAGGATGGGGTGACGGTGATGCCATTAGCACACTCAACCAAAGTTCAATGTTATTGTTAATGTCAATCGCTTTGAAGTATTACCAGTAGAACGAATCGAAATAATAATTGTCCTCTTCATTCTAATTGTCTAAGCAATACACCAGTCACCAAGTTAGCTCACATTGTTAATGTTAAGTTTTTAAAGAAATTGAAGAAAAAGTGATACATATTGAAAAATGATTTTATTTTAAAGTAATTAATATTCATATCATAAGTAAATATCATATGCATATGCTTATTTACTGAGCATTAGCTCATTCCACGTGATCCCTTCCCATTTTCAGATGATTCGAGATGGCGAGTTGTAGTGACACGAACTTAGTATTATCAAACTTAGATATTGAGTCAATTTCAAAAATTATTTTAAAATAATAAGTCATTGATATCTGTTATGTTGACGAAAAAATTAAATCGTTTTTCTGCATTTATGATTTTAAGAGAAAAATAAATGATAATACTTTCAAATTTAATAGTGTGTTTGAGTCACATTATTTTGAAAGAATGTATTCTGAAATAGTAGATTGATGGAGAATGTGAAATTGAAAAAGAAGGAAAAATTATTGATGTGATGGAAAATATTATTTTGTTGAAGAATGTGTGGTTGAAAATGAGTAGAAGAATGTGAATGAAAATTTTAATATATACCAAATATGATATAAGTAATTAAATTTGGGAATGTTGCTAAAAAGGTCATTTTTTGACATTTGCATAAATGAAGTCATTTAAAAATTTGAAACTAAAGTAAAAGTAAAAAAAATAAATAAATAAATAAATAAAAAATAAAAATAAAATTGATAAATTAAAGTAAAAAGAGAAAAAAAAAATTATGAAGCTCGCCTTGGTGTGCATTAAGCAATCAACTTAGTAGTTGAACGATTAATTCAAGCTTACTACAAAGGCAAAGCATTTTGTTCGCACTTTGTGCATCGCTACCACATTTTTCAAGGTGACGGTTTCCTAACACGAATACATATTTTTTTACTTCACTCATTCTCAATTTTTCATGTCATCGAGATATTTGATTAATCATTCATGATCAAAATATTTAGTAGTGTCACACTAGCTTCAACTTTTATTATTACAAGTGATCATTGTCACTTTTATTCACATGCTCACCAAATAAGTATAGTAACGCTAAATATA
Source organism: Fraxinus baroniana (assembly GCA_903798355.1). Taxonomy (NCBI): domain Eukaryota; kingdom Viridiplantae; phylum Streptophyta; class Magnoliopsida; order Lamiales; family Oleaceae; genus Fraxinus; species Fraxinus baroniana. Next base: position 11,271 of record CAIGRO010093738.1, on the reverse strand, counting down.
TAAAATTGAAATTTATTTATTATAAAATTGTCATTTCATTAAGCAAGACTATACTATAGCACACAACACAAAATTAACGTATTGTACATGTAATTGCAATTGCTTAGTAAACTCCAAGTAGGAGAGTCTTCCATGCAACCTCTATGGATTGTGGGACCACCACCGTTTACCTTGACCATTTCATTAATTACAGGATCTAAGTTTGTTATGCAAATATCTGATTTAATATTGATTGATTTTCAACAATTTTTCTATTCTTCTACGCAAACAATTTAATAACAATATTTAACAAGGACATTTTTATAATGGAAAGTAACCCTGAATCAAATAACCGTGGGTGGATTTTATCAAGATTAATTCAATATGTCCACAAGGACTCAATGACAATGAAAATATAATCAAAGCTATTGTGTTGTCTTCCCTTCAATCTTTAATTATTTATATAAACCTTCCAGAAAGTTGAGAATTAAATAAAAATTAAACATCTGTAATCGAGTTTTATATATTTCTTATGAACTAGTACTACATCACCATTATAAATCGTAAAACTATTACTAATGATGAATAAAATTAATAAGCAAATTTTCCATTACAATTCACATGCGGAAGATGTCTTCGATATGGGGTTAATTATCCCAAATATCATTGAATTTTAGCCCCTGTTTGGGCCATATTTTTCTTTTCATTCTCATTCTTCTACTCATTTTCAACCACACATTCTTCAATAAAATAATATTTTCTATCACATCAATAACTTTTCCTTCTTTTTCAACCACATAATCTCCATCACATCAACCAAAAAAATGCATTCTTTTGAAAATAATGTGCACCAAACGGGGGCTTACTTAAAGTTTTCATTGGGTCACTCAATTTTAAAAAGTACACCATTCATCACTAAACTTTTGAAACCGCTACCACATCCATCACTAAATGGATCTGTCAAAAAAATTTCTTGACAAATATCTGTTTGGTGATGGATGGGGTAGCATTTTCAAAAGTTCAGTGATGAATGACATAATTTTTAAAATTCAGTGACCCGATAGAAACTTTAGGTAAAGTTCGGTGATGTTTGGAGTAATTAACCCCTTCGACATAACCCCTTGGTAAGCATTCTTTCAAAATAAATAAATAAATAAATAAAATATTATTTTTGTAAACTCAAACCTTTTATTTACTTAATTTTAAACATACATTCTCTAAAAATTTATTCTATCTAAAAAAATTATTGTCAAACGAGGGTATAATGATGAATAGAGCAGAATTATAAAATAAATTTGTAAGTTAATTATAAATTTATTAAGAATATAAAAAGTTCGTCACTAATTTTTTCTAAATTCTATCTTCTTTTTGGGGAGATTTTTTTTTTTTTTTTTTTTTCCCATGTCAAACTTTCATACATCTGATAGTTCACTTTTCGAAAAAAAAAAAACAAAAACAAATATTTCTAATGATTTTATGCTGAGAAACTTCGATATATTATTACATATGTATGCATTCAGGATAAAATGAGTTTAATTTGTCTCCTTGTTTCAAGTTATTAACATAGATAAATTGTTTTAGATGTTTACGTGCAAGATGAACTTATTATTATTATTATTATTATTATTATTATTATTATTATTATTATTATTATTATTATTATTATTATTATTATTATTATCAGGAAATCAAATTCTAAACAGAACGATAATTTATTTATCTTACCTCGTCATCTAAATTCCAACCAAACTATTAGTATTCTGACTTTCACAAGTTTCCACATGCAAGTGGGATTATATTAAAGATGTTTTATATCACAAGCAATTCAGTCGCAAATTAATCAAAGATTATTTATTAATTAAGCATGCTTTGTTAGACCATATAAAGTAAATAACCCTTTCCAGCTATTAACAAGTTCAACTGCCACACCTTTCGTCCCTTTTTTACATGTAGATCGAATTTATAAACACTAACAAACGGATTGCACCATAAGAAAATAAACGTTTTTTTCTTATTTCATGAACAATCAAAAAACCTTACAAGACGTTTTAGAGTTTTTTATACTGAAACAATAGATAACTTACTGGATCAGCAATCCCTTAATGAGTTGGATTAGAAAGCAAAATAAATAAATTCTGAAAATAAGGAATTAAGAAATATTAAGTGCCGTTTTGACTTAGCAAACGAATTCAAACGTCCAAAATCCCTCATACGTCACGGCAAACTGTGAGTTCAATGGGAATCGTCGCGACATTTCCAAAATGGGGTCATGGGCCCAGAATAGACATTTTATTTAAAAGTTATGTCATTTTCTTCAAACGTCGACCATCCAAACGTTCTAAATACACAAGTGTATGTTCCTCCACACTAACCTTATTAGAACATATAGTTCGAAGAATAAAACATAAAGGGTATGTTCGGACACACCGTAAATGGATAGAAAATGATACACAAAAATTTAACTTAATTAATGAGGTTAAGTGTTGTCCAATTTACCTCTAATTACTAAAGATGACATACAAATTAATCAACCCTTGAAGATTGGGAATAGGTTTAAGGTCTTAATCACGTGGATGAGTCATTTACTTTGTTAATGCATGCAAGACATGCTAAGAGGGTCTATGGTTTGGATATCAAAAATTCCAAATTCCTAACAAAACATTATACTCAAAAACGAAAGCAATATGCATCGACTAGCTAGTTAAAGATAACATAGAAATAGATTATGCAAAAAATTAGATCTTAAATTTTTTAAAGCACAAAACTAAAATTTTTGAGGCAATGGCCCAATACTCTCATCTCATTAATTAACTCCGGTTTTAACACTCAAGTTGTCCAACAAAACATGCGAACAATTAGACTTGAGATTAGTGTTACACATTTCTATATTCTATGTCTCACGAGAGACATTTTAATTAAAAGAACAAGTCTCCAAAACCTTTCACAAGAAGTATGAATAGACTAATGCAATTTTTTAATTTCACCCACCAAAATTATATTAGAAACCGTGTTGTTGTTGGCTATTCTTCATCCAACCCTTTGAAAATTTCAGAAACCCATCCAATTTTATCCATGGATGCCAGTTCATTTCTTGAATTTAAAAAGGAAAAACCTTACAAAATTAAAATATAGTAAACTGAAAATAGAAAAACTTTCTTCTTAATCAGATTATGAAGTCAAGTTGGGATTTTTATTCCTTGCATCCGTCAGCAGCTACCCAATTTGCTTTGTATTATTTTAAAGATAAAACTGAGATACACTCACGCATATATATGTACATCTAGTAGGCTGCAACCTTAAATATACCTTGTTAATAAACAATCAACCTTAATGTTGTAGATTTCAACATGAATATCAATTCATTCCTTTTGGGATTATTATCCCTCTTGTTCTTGTTCCCGAAACCCTCTTTTCAAGAATCATATAACCCTTCACCAGTCCTAAACCCTAGGCTGCAAAATGCCTTTATAGCCATGCAAGCTTGGAAACATGCCATCACAGATGACCCTAAAGGCTTCACTTCAAACTGGAATGGCCCTGCGGTTTGTAATTACACTGGAGTTTACTGTGCACCGGCTCCGGACGACCCTTACATCACAACTGTTGCCGGAATTGACCTAAACCATGCTGGCATATCTGGTTCACTGCCTGAAGAATTAGGCCTCCTAACTGACCTTGCTCTCTTCCACATAAACTCAAACAAGTTCTGTAGTACACTTCCAGCTAGTTTTCGTGATCTTCGCCTTCTCTATGAGCTTGATGTAAGCAATAATCTGTTTTCTGGTGAATTCCCTTCTGTTATTCTTTGTCTTCCTTCACTCAAATTCCTCGATATTCGATTCAATAAGTTCAAGGGAAAGATCCCTTCAACACTTTTCAACTTGAAACTCGACGCCTTGTTCATAAACAACAATAATTTCCAATCTACTTTCCCAAAATATCTTGGCAACTCGACCGTCTCTGTACTTGTCCTGGCAAATAACAATCTGCAGGGGTGTTTGCCTTCAAGTATAGGCAAAATGGCAAACACCCTGAACGAAATTATTCTCAATAACAATGGATTAACTGCTTGTTTGCCAGAAGAAATCGGAATGTTGACAGAGGTGACAGTTTTTGATGTTAGTTATAACAATCTTGGTGGGACACTACCAAAATCTATGGGGAATATGAAGAGTATTGAGCAGCTAAATGTTGCACATAACAAACTTTCGGGTGAAATTCCAGACAGTATTTGTTCCTTGCCGAGGTTGGAGAATTTCACATATTCAGATAATTACTTCTGTAGTGAAGCAAATTCATGTCTCGAGTTGAAAGATAAAGATGACAGGAAGAACTGTATACCCTATAGGCCTAAACAGCGCTCAGCTGAGGAATGTAAGGCCTTTTATTCACATCCTGTGAACTGTAGTGCTTTTGGTTGTTTACCACCACCACCTCCGCCGCCATTGACGCCTCGGTCATCTCCTCCGCCACCACATCATTATTATCATTATCCTTGATCAAGTCACATAATTTTTCTCTTTCTGGATTTGTTTTAGTTTCTTGACTTCTTCTCTTTGCTTTTTTTTTTCCTTTAATATTTTGCTTATTTGATTGTCGTAGCTCACAAGAAAGGGTAAAATCATAGAACAAAAACGATGATACAAATATAAAACTGATAACATTTTTACCTAAATCATTTGTGATGCATATCTCCGTAATTTTTATTCATAACATTTTTACCTGAATCATTTGTGGTGTACATCTCCGTAATTTTTACTCATATATGTACTGTATTTCTATGTGTTGGCAATAATACTTTGAGCTCGAGGTTTTTGTGTTAGTGGGGTAGTTCAAATTTGTCCACTCTCCAATGAGAAATGAAAGAAAGAAAAAACAGTAAATATCAATATTTCTAGATTGATAACACTATCAAATATAGACATATATTTGAGTTTTCCCGTTCAATCATAAAAGTCAACTTTATTGAAAGTAATAATTCAAATTAGGAGTGTCAATTGGGTAGAGCCGAGACAAGTCGAACCGTTCAACTCGACGCACCGAGCAAAATCGCGCTTGCTCGTGGGGAGAGCCAACTCACTTCAAGGAAGTTGGGCTTGGATTGCTCCACGAGCTCGCCCCCTTGGTAGGGCAAGCCAAGCCTGCTCATAATTTTTTTCCTGGAAAATTATACTTCACTCTTTGAAAATAATGAAGACATAAATATGAAAAGAAATTATAAACGTAAAAAAATTATAAAATTGTAAAGATCTCTTCTATTCGGGCTATAGACCGATTACAATACGTAGACGCAGTTAAAACTGTACACAAATGAGTATTTCGTGTATAATTTTATTTTATTTTTAAAATCAAATTTCAACGTATAGTAATAAATATAAAAGTTAGTCTATCAAAAAATTCATGAATGTTATAATTGGTGAAAATCTTCAACAATTACTAACAATCTCATCTTTTATTTGGTAGTCCATATCTTGCCAATCCTTCAAAAACATCAGCCTTAAATATATCTTCTTTCAACGTGTTTCCTTCATCGGACAAACAAAACCCTGTTGACCTCCTTTTTTGTACCGTTGACGTGGATAATAGATATTGGGCCCACTCATGTTTGGACAGATTATTAATCGACAATATTTCAAATTTGAACATGAGAGAATCTTTATAACACAAGACAAATATGTTTGGACGTCGACAAGATATATGAGCGAAATCGCTCGATAAGGAACGATCAACAAAAACCAAACAAAAAATAAGATCAAACATATAATTTTATCAACAAGAAATCTAACTCAAGAAGAGAGAATATATAGCTTACACTAGACGTATTTGCATTACCCACAAAAATGATAGTAAGGATTTTGATGATTACTTTGTGAGATTTATACTAAAGTGATTTAAATCGAAATATATACATACTTTATGCACAAGTGTCGTTAAACTAGAGTTTGTACTCATTTTATATTTGAACAAGTGGGGATTGTAGGATATTGTTCAAATTAACAACGGAGAGTGATTATGGAAGTGATGCAAATGGTTAGCCACGAGAAAAACAAGTAAAAACTAAATGAGAAAAAAATAGTGATGCCTGAAAAATGGCCGCCCGGGCTTAAGGCTTGTAGCCTGTTGCAATTACAACAACCATTTTGTTGAACAGGGCGGGCGCCCAATTTTTCCACTACAAAAATTTTTCGTTAAGATTTTCAAATTTGACACAAGAGTTTTACCCCCTTTGACTTGGTTTTTGCACTTTTTCGTGCATGGTGATTGTTATACTATTTATATGAGTGATTGTGAAGATTAAAAATATATCAAAAACATCAAATTCATTCATCAACATCCAAAATCAAAGATCAAACCAAGTTCTTATATTGTTCTTCAAAGTTCCTTTTCCAAGCTTTAATTGTTTGATTCATACTTGAATTAAGATTTGTTTACTCTTGCAAACTATTTGTCATTGAAGTATTCCAACATTAGCTAGACTGGGCAGCTTGATCATTTCGAGATGTGGAGTTGAGTGAATGACTTCTCGTTATCAAAATAAACACCAAAACATGCTTTCAAACGCTGCCCATTTACCTTGAAGTTGCATTTTGTCTCATGAGTCACCTCACTGCTCCATGTGGAAAGACTTGAACAACTATGAATAGTCCAGACCATTTGAAGTGCAGTTTTCTAGGGAAAAGTTTCAACTTAGAATTGAACAACAGTACTTTTTGACTTGGAGTAAACTCACACCTCTGGATGTATTTATCATGCAGTCTCATTGTCATTTCCTTATAAAGCTTTGCATTTTCAAAAGTATCCATCTGGAATTCATCTAATTCATTCAGTTGTAGCATCCTCGTTTTCTAGCTACTGTCATGTCCATGTTCAGCTGCTTTANCCAACTCCACTGGAAGGTGACAAGCTTTCCTAAACACAAGGCGATATGGTGACATGCCAATTAGTGTTTTGTAAGTAGTCTGGTATGCCCATAGTACATCATCAAACTTCCTTGACCAATCCCTTTTTGAGTCATTTACAGTCATCTCCGGTATTCTCTTTAGCTCTCTGTTTGACACTTCTACCTAACGACTTGTTTGGGGATGATAAGGTGTAGCAACCCGATGTTTCACCCCATAATTTTCCAATATTGACTCCAAAAGCTTTGTCGCAGAAGTGTTTACCACCATAACTAATAATGGCTCTAGGGGTGCCAAGTGTGAGAATATGTTTTTCTTCAAAAAATTAACAACCACTTGAGCATCATTAGTTGGTGCCACTACTACTTCTACCCATTTCAATACATAGTCAACTGCCACCAACACATACTGATTGTTATAAGAGGATGGGAATGGTCCCATAAAATCTATCCCCCAGACATTGAAAAGTTCTATGAATGGTCCCATAAAATCTATCCTCCAAACATCGAAGAGCTCCACTTCTAGAATTGAATTTAAAGGCATCTCATGCCTTTTGGAGATAGTCATTGTACATTGGCATTGATCACAATGTTTTACAAATTCATGAGCATCCTTAAACGGTGAGGGCCAATAAAATCCTGATTGTAGAGCTTTCGCTGATGTCTTTGAAGACCCAAAATGCCCATCATAAGCTGAAGAGTGACAACACTCCAGAATCTGAGGGATCTCCTCATTTGGCACATATCTTTGAATTATCTGGTGCTGACCTCTTCTGTATAATATGGGATCCGCCCAATAATAGTATCTTAACTCCAAAAAGAACTTCTTCCTTTGGTAATGTGTTAACTCGGGTGAAAACACATTACACGCTAAGTAATTCACTATGTCTGAATACCATGGCCCACAGTCAATAACAAAGATACGCTCATCTGGGAAAGAATCCTTTATACTACCCTCATCCATGTGTTCTGCCTGTTCAAGCCTGAAAAGGTGGTTTGCTACCACATTTTTACTACATTTTATATCTCGGATCTCCAAGTCAAACTCTTAAAGAAGAAGTATCCACCGAATCAGCCTAGGCTTCGCATATTTCTTAGATATTAAATATTTCAAAGCTGCATGATCTGTGTAGACAATTACCTTCTGTCCCATGAGATATGATCTGAATTTATCGAAAGCAAACACAACGGCAAGCAGCTCCTTTTCCGTTGTTGTATAATTTAGATGTGCCTCTGTCAAACTCTTGCTCCGTAGTATTTGACGTGGAGAATTTTATCATTTCTTTAACCAAATACTACCCCTATTGCATAGTTGTTGGCATCGCACATCAGCTCAAATGGCAGTTCCTAGTCATGTGCAGCTATAACCAGTATTAAGTAGAAATTAATAATTTGACTACATAAAAGTTTAGTAATATGGTTCACATAAGTGAATAAAATACACTTATCAAATGACAATATTATTTTAGTTCCCTATTATACTCCGTAAATATGGAAATTTCATTTTTTATTGAAATACACAAGAGTTTTGACTATTTTTCATTTCTCTTATATTATTCTCTCTATTTTTTCATCTTAATTTTATAGCATGTTATTATCACCAGTATTCAATTTTTTTTATTTTTTATTTTTTTTTTGTAATAGAGCTTAAAAAAGAACGTTAGAATAAAATATTATAATTCTCCGAACATAATAAATATTTTATTAATACTTGGCTTAAATAGCCAAAGAAATTATTCTAAATTCAATAGAATATTACACTACCCTAAACATCAGCTAATCAGATCGATTGCGTATGGAAAGAATGTATTCTTTTGTAAGCTTGAAAATCAGCTTATTGGGTAAAATTTTATGAAGATATCGAATGAAGAAAACTTGTTCTAAATTTGGCCTAAAACTAACTCAAATTTATTCAAAACTATAGCATTGTTAAATTGAACCAGTTTTATATTCCAATAAGTATTTCAACAATATTCTATAAGAGAATCTTATCTCAATCTTTCAGACAATACTAATTTTTTTTTAATCTCATTCCTCTCACATAAAACAAATTTAATAAAAATAGAATAAAAACCAGAAGTAATAATGCTATTTGTAAATAAGCAATTACGTAATGGTTTACATACTGATGAGGTGTCAAAAAGATGTTGGGGAAGTTTTTGTATTTCGTTGAATAGATTATGACTCAATTATATCTCACTGTATTAGTTGTATGTAAACATATTATGTACATGTAGTACAATTGCAAAAAGTAACCAAAGTACCAAACTACAAGGGCAGGCCAAATGATCGGAGCAGGAGCTGCGAGCGGCAAAGAATGAAAGTGATCAACTACCATAACTACAAACTTTAGACTTGATTTTTAAACAGAGGAACAAAAGAAACTATGTAACAGATAAAAAAATGAATTGAAATACAGATTGGGGAAGAAATGAAAACGAGATAAAATCGTTTGTTGTAAATTGATGTCCCATTTTGTCGAGAAAGTGGTGTATGTTCGTAAACATAGTTGAATTCAATCACAGTCCTAATCTCCAAATTTCGGACCCATATTGAATAATCTAAAAAGTTCTCCCTAAGAAGGGAGAAAACAAGAAAACCCTTCAAGGAGTTCAAGAACATTGAAGATGAAAACGAACTGTTAACTATGATTTTAGAGAAACTCACCACTAAAACATAATTTGATTTCTGTTTTCTCAGTGAAGATGACGAAAACTGTTGCAATTTTATTCAATAATATAATAATGAGTGATTTAGAATTATCAAACATTCATATGAGTGTATCAAATAAGTGCGAAAGCAATCAGAAGGAAAAATGAAAAATCGGGAGAATTGGACTGGGCGATCCGAACATCCATACAAGTGTTCAAGTAAGTGTGAAAACAAACAGAAAAAAAAATGGAAAATCAGAAAAATTGGCCTGGGCGATCTTTCAGGAACTCGCGGAAAAAGCTTTGCACTAGGCGATCGTCCATTTCAATTTTCTTATCATTAGGGTTTGAATTTCTGGTTAATTTTTGGAGACTTTTCGTGAAGAATCCCAATTTTTCATGAATCATTGGGGTCTTTTCGTCGTGTATTGATGGAAAACTATATATAGGAGAGAGTTTTCCATTTCTAAACACAATTGAAACCAGTTATAACAAATCATTCCACATTATAAAGAGATTCTCACAATTCTCTTACATATTCAAAACCCATTTGTGTTCTTCAAGTTTTGGAAGTAAAACACTAGTGTTTAAGTGATTTCTTCTTCAAAGCTTGACCAATCCTACAAACCATTTAGCATGAGTCCCTTTAAGTACTAATTAAATCAATGAGGTAATAAATATTATTTGAGGACAACGATCTCGTGTTTGAGCTTTTTTTTACCAAAGTTGGTGTTCTTGATTCTACTTCATCATTTGTTCTCTTCTCCAGTTCCTTTTGAGTATTTTGATATGAAACAATCTCAAATGATATTTCTATGAAAAATGAGACTACCATAGCATCAATAAAACTTATTAATCAAGATCTTGTTCGTATGGATCGATACGATAGAACGAACTTCACTCGATGGCAAGACAAGATGAAATTCCTTCTCGCAGCATTGAAGATCTTTTGTATACTTGATCCTGATTTGATACCACTCTCAAAACCAATGGATGAAGATACCGAAGTCGTAAGAGCGGAAAGGCAAAAACGTCAGGAGGATAAAGTAATTTGTCGCGGTCATACACTCAACGCACTATTCGATCGTTTGTATGACCTTTACACCCAACACATCCTCAGCAAAAGAAATAGGCTTTTTTGGATAACAAATACAAAGTCGAAGAAGGTACAAAGAAATTCCTGATATCGTGGTATTTCGATTTTAAGTTTATTAAAGATATTTCCCTTATTCCCTAAGTGCATAAATTGCAAGTGCTTGTCAACAAATTAAAAGCGGTCAAGATTGAACAACCAAAATCTTTTCAAGGTGGAGCAATCATTGCTAAACTCCTAGGAACTTGGAAAGGATATCGAAAGAAGATTCTTCATAGTTCCAAAGATTACTCTTTGAAACAAATTCAAAAACATATTCGAATTGTGGAAGAATCAAGGGCATGAGATAAGAGTGAAAACTCTTATGAAGACACTTTAAAGACCAACCCTTTCAGTAAATCCAATGATAAGTGTAGTTTCTACACTTATTTGAGGTCCTAAATGATGGTATTTTATTGTTCTTTGGATAAAATAATACCTAACTTATGTTATATTTCATTTTGCAGGTAAAACTCAATATTTGATGAAGAATTGGAGAAAAGAATGCAAAGATAGCGAAAAATGGCTCCATTGTATCAATACAAAGCTCGAGGACTGAAATGTAAATATTTAAAAGTTATGTCGAACCTCAAGATGAAGATTTGAGAGTG
>CAIGRO010093719.1:0-11189 GCA_903798355.1 Fraxinus baroniana | reverse complement strand
GTAGTTTTGTTTTTCAAATATGATGATCACGAGGTCTTGTTGAACATTATTATATTTTTTGGGCTTTATATTTAGTTTAGTAGACTTGTATTGTAACATTATCGTAACGTCTTAGCCTAAAATGGCAAACAAAAAACTATATTTTAGTTTATTGTGATTTCACTTTGATGCAATTGATATTTAAATTTGTAATATATATATTTATTTTGTTTTAAATTTATTGCTAGTAAGATATAAATATATATTGAATTCAATAAATTAATGTAATAAAAGTATACAGACAAAAAAATATACGGCGAAATCGACGATTTAAAATCGGACCAAACCGTTATATTTAAGTTTGAGTTTTGTGAAACCGTTCAAAATTGTTTGGTTTAGGTTTGGATTTTTCTCAAACCGGTTTAAACGATTTGGTTTGAAAATTTATCAAAAATCGATAAAATCGAACCGCNGTTAGGTTTAGGTTCGAGTTTTTTTCAAACCATTCAAAACGGTTTGGTTTATGTTTTAATTTTTCTCAAATCGGTTTAAACGATTTTGTTTGAAAATTTATCAAAAATCGATAAAATCTAACCGCTTACACCCCTAATTTAAACTAAGATACTTAATGACCCACATGCCAACCTTCACTCATGGGTACAACTTTAATTTTTTATCATGGGTTGCATGAAGAATCCCAGAATTCCTATCCTTTGCTTTAAGAATATTGCAATTCGAATGATAAAGATTAAATTATGCAAAAAAAAGTTCTTTTTTTTTTAAAATAAAAGTTTAAATTTTAGTGGGTAACTGGTGTCGGGGTGGTAGCGTTGAAAAAGCATAATACTGCATGGGACTAATATTCAAAAGTAATAGATCAACACAGCAAGTTGCATTAATTAAACTTATCTGAATTCTTGGGAATTTCACTATTTTAAAAAGATTGTTCCTTTTTGTCTTGTACACATTCAATCATTCATAAATAAGTTATTTTCAATTTATCAATAAAGACTATTATTTTAAAATTACTTACTCACTTATTAGTGAATTTCGTAGTTAGTCAAAAGGATTGGGATGTTTTAATTAATTCAGATGGGATGCTTTGGAGGGTTATCAAGAAATACTTATCTTCAAATTTACTTATGCAAATTTGATGCCTGGAGGAATTGCCACCACAGATGAAGATAAAGTATTCTTCTTGAATTAATCTATTCGTATCGATTTCTTTGACAACTTTTTTGACCAATAGCCACATGACGGCCCTTTATTGGGGAGGAGCCTGCGGCGGGACCCTCGTCGCAGGCTCCCCCCAATAGAGAGCCACCATGTGGCTATCGGTCAAAAAAATTGTCAAATAATTTGGTACGAGCAGCATGATTGATTCTTCTTCCTTTTGCTTTAACATGGTGTCTTATCATGATTGACATCCCAACTTTAATCTCTCACCTTTTTGTCTTATGCTGATATTAGCAGTGCCCCCGCCGCAGGCTCCCCCCAATTGGGGCCGCCATGTGGCTATCGGTCAAAAAAATTGTCAAATAATTTGGTACGAGTAGCATGATTGATTCTTCTTCCTTTTGCTTTAACATGGTTTCTTATCATGATTGACATCCCAATTTTAATCTCTCACCTTTTTGTCTTATGCTGATATTAGCAGTGTATATCGACTCCATTTTAATTTTAATACATATTTCTCTCTTTTTTTTTAATCATATATACATTCTTTAATAAAATAAATTAACATTACAAAAGAAAGTTTTTCCTTCTTTTTTAATCATATATTTTCCAAAATATTGCTATTACAAATTTAATTTTTTTTTTTTTTCCAAAATCTCATTAAAATTGAGCTCAAAAAAGGCCATAATAACAATTACATTTATTATTATTAAGTTAATTTTTTTAATTTATTCCAATCAAATACCATACTGTAAACTCTCAGGTTAGGGTATTTTTTTCCTCGACGATCGTAATACCAAGTGTTTTTTCTCCCAAAAATAAAAAAAAAATAAAAAAAATAAAAAATCAATCTTATCTACTACGATGTAGATGGCAAGTAGGACCAATATTGTAACTGGCCATTTTGACAAGTCTGGCTTTTGATGGGTTATGTTTTATTGTCATTCGAAATAGATTATTTATTTTAAAATTATCCTTTTTACACTTGAGAACTGAGAATTGCCTTTATTTCTCAGTGTTTAAATATTCCCCCATTTTTTTATTTTGTGTAAAAGATAATGAAAATGGTTCCTTGCAAGTTCGTTAAAGATGCTTCTATACGAATATTGTAATGTTCAGTTTTTTATTCATATTTAGTACCAAAACCCATATTACCCCTAGAGAAAGCTAATGAGATGTTGCAAAAATCAAATTTTGTGGCGCCCAAAGTGAGGTTGCCGTGAAGGTTTGTATATGACAATTTGGTATTTTAGGTTATAAATGACTGTTTTCGACAGATTTCATGACCAATACTATGAGAGAGAATGTTGGGGAGAGTGAAACGAGACTAGTGGTGGAGGAGTCTAGCGGGCGTGGTGACCAAAAGGTGGTGCGATGTGGATCTATAGATGACGGCTTGGTGGGGTTGTGAAAGTGGTGGTGGTGGTGGAGAATTTTGAAAGGTAAATTTGATAATCGTGGATGTCCGAGCCAGCTTGCGCGCACCTCGACTAATTCCACGAGGCTCTGAAGTTTACAGCTGAGTACTCACCTCAGTGGCCCTGAGGGGACTCGAACTGGTGACCATTGGAGGGTGGTGATGGAGAATTTAAGACTTATTTGTAATATTTTGAAAATTTTAGAACTTTGATTGCAATTATTTGTTTATTTTTTCTTTTTGTTTCATTTGAATAGGAGGATAAATCGTCATTTTATTGAGAAAATGGTTGAAAATGACCTTTTGCGCAATGAAATGTGAAAGATAGGAGTGAAAATGTCAAAAAATAAGAGGTAATGACTTACACAATGATATTGAAATGTATAGACGTTTTGTGCTATTTACCCTTTTCATTTTTTTCAAAATACATTTTTCTCTCTTCTTTCAACCACACCTTCTTCGATAAAATAATATTACACGCAAATATAATTTTTTCTTTATTTTTAACCACACATTCTCCATTTAAAAAAAAAAAAGAAAAGGACATCAAATAAACTCTTAATCTAAGCTAAATTCAACAATTAATTTTATCCATTTATTATACGGGCCTCACACATTTCATTAATTTTAATCAAAATCTGTTAAAAGTCTAATTGTAATCCCCATGATATAACATATTTTGGTCATAATAACAATTGTACACAGCACTCAAGATATTCATATCGGATGATCGAGAATATGAATCACAGTATTCAAAAGGAAATTTGTCCTACATATGCCCTGGCACCACAGTAGAGCCTTCCCGTTCCACAAAAAATTGTGACCTTTACGGTATACATTACTTCTGATTCAAGACAGATTGAAGCTAATATACCCTTCTAAAGTAGTTTTCTTCATCAACCATAACCAGTTTATCTAGACACGAAAAAGAAAAAGAAAAAAAAAAAAAAAAATTCTTGTATTTGGTTTCTCCATCCAAATCCATGATAGTATAGTATCGAAATGTGGGTATGAAGTCTTTAATTCAACACATTACCAACAAAAGCGTAAGTAGAACAAAATTAAGGCAAATACACAGCATGTCAACATGCAGACAAACTTTTAACACAAGTTGAACTTGGATATACCGGAACACTGGCATGGGGTAAAGATTATAAATTATAAAGCATGCTACAAAATGAAAACGAAAAAAGTTCTGATGAGAGAAGAAGTTCATGTTTATATTAAAGAGAAGGATAATCTAGAATTCAAGGAGACAAACTTAAGGTAGGCCAAAACCTCTAACTACTAGGAACCTGTTGGGATGTAAGCTATTGTCTCATCACTTAAAGCACTTGGCATCCAACAGAGCCTCACCCTCGAAAGGCTCGGCATCTTCAATCATTTGGCTAACACGCTCCTTTTGAGCTTCATCGCTGATATCCACCTTGGTCCACTCGTAAAGCTCCATGTCATAACATTCATTGAGAACAAACTGAGGAATTTCTTTCCCACGGAAAAGCCACAATCCCTTCACCTTGAAAGGGGGTTCAGAACCAATCACTAACATTTTCCCAAATGCGTATTTGCGTGCCAGATCCATTCGCTGCAGGAATCCACTCACCTTGTTCAAAGTCACAAACGAGACGGTGTTTTCATCATTGTACTTGTAGTTGCAGAACCACAGAGAGTATCCCTCGGGATCATACATGTCCCAAAATCCTGGAAAGTTAAGGAAACCATGGGCATTATAAGCAAGCACAAAAAGAATTTACTCGTTCTCATAAAGAATCCAAACAAGACATACATGCCTGAGAATTTTACATAATCTAAAAAGTTAAAACTCTTAATCGTTAGAGTTATCTAAGCAGCAAGTGTAGAAATTTCCCCTATTATGTCTTGAGAAAATAATAGGTCATCATTCGATCACCAATTCATTCCCATAAATGAGCTTTTGCAAAAATTGTTTATCATGTTGGTAATCAGTAACTTAAATAATTCTCAATCTTAGCCAATATGATACTTCTGACACAATGTCAAGGGCGAGAGTGAGTGAAAGAAAATAAAATAAAGTGAACATCCGTAGTCAGATAAATTTAGAATCCTCCTGCAAAAGCAGTGTGTGAGAAATAATTACCTTTAATGGCGACCTCACGAAAGCTGGTCTTAGTGTTGGAATAAAGTCTCTTCCATTCGTCCAATATCATCTTACTTGGAGGCAAAAGATCCAAAGGATTCTTTGCTTTTGGCTTAGGTGCTTCTTCTTCCTCTTCCACTTCTTTAGGCTTCACATCTTCCTTATTAGTCTCTTTCTTCGGTTCATCCTTTGGATTGGGTTTTGCAGATTCTTTTGCCTGCACAGGTTTCTTGGATGCAACAGGCGGAACAGAGTCCACTTGCTTTACATCACCCAACACTTTGTGAAATTTTGGCTGATTAACCATGGTCCAGAAGTATCTCTCAACGTGTGGGAATTCCGAGGTAAAGCTCTTGGTCATAATTTGCTTGAATCCATAACTAAGGTTGCATGTCATAATAATGTCAGCCAGAGAGACCCCATGTCCAACCAAATAAGTGTTAGAGGCAAGATGGGTATTCAAAGCCCCAAGAGCTCTCTTCAATGAAGAAATTGCAGCCTCCTCAGCCTTGAAAAACAATACAGAAATTGAGCAAATTATAATCAATATGATTTCAGGTTGTTAAGAATAGCAAATATGTACAGGTGTTAATGTGAACATTAAAAGATTGACATACCGGAGGTAGATATTGAGCAAAACCAATTCGTGGAAGATACCAACGCCCTATATTCACATCGATCTCTGTAGTAGCAAATTCAATCCATTGTTCAATGCGACCCTATCAAAACCAATGAATCAATGAATCATAGATGTCATTGAAAACAGTAAAACCAAATATTTGTTTGTTCCGTTAAAAACCAGAGCCTTAATGCCTTACATAATCATACAAGGAAGTGCCATACAAGGGGTTCTCGGGCTGCAACTTTGTTACTGTATAAATTAAGAAATCACATGCCAAAACAAACACTGACATAGAGTCAAGACTTCAAACGTAGAATGACAGCGTAATCTCACCATAGCGTGCAATAGCATTACTTTCAAATATTGGGCCATCAGGGGTTTCAAGAACAGGAACCTACAGCAAGAAAATTAGAAGATCAGGAAAAGAAGTGAAATGTTCAATTTTAATACACAATATTATCATATACCTTTCCTATAGGATTCATCTTGAGAAACTCAGGAGTCTGATTTGATATACCCATCTCAAAACTCTTCGACAGTTCAATTTTAACACCACTATATTCTGCTGCAATGAGAGTCTTAAAGGCATTTTTGTGGGTACTAATTGCATGCAAAATCTGAATTGAAGAGCAGACAAATTAAAGAAGCTAAATTGAATAAAATCATAAAAGGATATATGTTAATATCTTGACATGCACTAAAGAAACATGCAATCCAAAGACAAATCCAGTCCGATATTTCACAAGAATTGAGACAATAGACAAAAGAAATTGGCATTTAAAAAGTCTTAGCCACATAATAGTAACTACAATATGCCATTGAATGAGGTGAAAACAAATCACATGCCATAAATAGAGGCTATGCGCTACGACGCTCAAACGACTTTAAAAACAGAAGAGCGAACAAAAATGTTCTGTTGGTGTAAAAATAATGAAATGGATAGAAAGATCCAAGATTTCATCGCAAGGATTTTAATGGTAAACCCCAAGTCAAGTCGATTGTGTATAAAAAATTTAACCAACATAAAAGCAAGAAAGATTAACCTTATAAAATGGAACTTGAAGTCTTAATACACTATTAGAGCCCAATATGCTCAAATGAGCCATTTGGTCAATGTAAAGCTCAAATGAGTATTTGGAAGATGTGCACCATCTTGCAAGGGCAATTTAAGAAAATTTTAAGATGGAATCCAAGTCATGATAAAGAATCTACAGTGCACCCATATTATAGCTTTCCTCTATCCCTCAATCACAAATGTCCTGATAAATCTTTTAACATGATAATCAATAATATATCTTCCATTCAAATTATAAATCTGCACCACCAATCAAACCAACATAATCATAATTAGCAGTACCGTCCAATTAAAGGGTGAAAAAAATCAATCTATTCCCCTAAAATTAAAAAAAAATCACATTTTCCCTAACATAAAAAATATGGAGAACACCCAGACACAGAAATTAGCAAAAGACTAAATCTTGAAACGGATCAGTTATACAAAAAAAAAAATATATGAAGCACTCACCATAGCCATGGCTTCACTGCAACAATTTGTTCACTCTTTAACAAAGAAAAAGAAAAATCAACACATGAGCAAATCCTAAACAAAACCCTTAAAAACTTGAAGGAGAAAAAGGGATCAGGAGGAGTAAGAATTTACCTTTAAAAAAAGAAGAAGCAGTCTACTCTGATGAAGTGAGAGTGGGCAAACGTGTAGGGTGTAGATGATTTGAGAGAGGAGGTTTAGGGTTGTAGTACAAGTATGTGGGTACCCAAAAAGGAAATGGAATATGCTTATGGTTTTTCCTCTGTGCTTTGACAGGGAAGGGTGATTTAGGAGAGAATGGTTTGACAGCTCGGGTGATTCATCCTCACATTATGTGTGGTTTTCCCGTGAATAAAATAATGTCCGACCTTCGAAGTGTGTGTTTGACTATTCTCTATGTCAACTTCTATATTCGTGGAGCATGGTTCGATTTAGGAATTCTAGCAACTCTGGATTTGCTCCTGATACGCACTCGAAGGATCTAACAAAGAGGGAATTCACAAAAATGTCTAAATTTATGTTTGTATTGAAATATGTCAAATTTTGATCAGAAATGCTACTCTATCAACCCCCCTGACCGACCCCTCACAAAATTAAAAAAAAAGTGGGACCCCCCTATTGTGAGGGGTCGGTCAAGGGGGTTGTCAAACCCCCCTGGTAGTGTAGCACATCTCAATTTTGATAAGCTGTCAAATTTGACCTCAGAATTTTCATTATAACCTAAAAATCTATGGCACAATCAATGAAGTAACGAGAAACTAACATTATGGGTAAGTTATCATCCATTTGTTCAATTTCTTGCACTAGGTAATGACCAATTAAAGATTGAGAAAAGAGGAAGATAATGTCAAAACATAATTTACCATTATAACATTGCAAAAATACATATACACTAACAAAGAAAAAAAATCAACATCATTTCATTTTGAGAAAAATAAAAGAATGAATTTGTGAGTTGATTAAGCTCTCCATAAATTCCGGTAACGGGTAATGTTTTTGAAATCTTATTTGTGTTGATAAATAGTGTTGAATTGTTGTTGTTATATATGTTATTAAAAGAGATTGAATAATCTCAAACAATTAGCCAAAATGAGTTAAAAATTATTGGAGTATCCTAAAAAATTCACGTTGATTGTGGTGTGTTACTCACAAATTGTGTTACATCATTCTCAAAAAAAAGATTGATAGCAAGGAATATAATGTAGTTGTGCATCAATCACGTTATTAATAATGTGAAAATGAATTCTTTGCAACAACAGTAATTGTAGAAGGTAAATGTATATGGTAAGGTATAATCCTGACATATCGTCCTTGAAATTATCTAAACGCTGGGAATGATATTAATTTTAATTTTAATTTGGACATTTTTTAAATGTTAAGAATGACAATAAAAAGTTGGTAAAGCTAGGGAACATTGTGTTATTGTGTGTGGTGCCATACATGTATGGGGGATGCAATGAGGTTTGATGTCTTGCACAGTGATACCTTCGTCAGTGTGGATGACGATGGGAAGCGGTTTAGGAACCGGACGACGTCAACTCCATTTACCAATGCATCTCGGACTTCTTGTGCAAAAGGTAAATCAATGTATGACTTATGTTTCCCTTACTACACCACAGAGTCCGAGAGAACTGTGTACAACGAAGTCATTTTACCCCATGAAAAGGGAGTCCCATTAGAATATTCTATATGCCATTCATTCCATTCATGTATCGCTCCCAAACATACGTAGACACCAAGACGATTGTCTGCCCAATACAAATGGTTGAGAACTGGAAGGTCAATGAGCATGAAAAAATGTGGCCGATACGGGCATTTCGAGCACAATAGGCAGACGTGTAGGAATCCAACACGTTGAGTAACACATGCACATGATTCTTGTGTCTTTTAATCTTAACAATTGATTTGTTGGTCTATATATCACTATTATTCTAGAGATTTGATGATTCACATATCCAAATGACACGTCAATATTGGAAATGTTGGCATGCAACAAAAGTAACATAACACAAATTTGGATTATAAAACAACCGACATAGAGTACACGACTTATACAACACTCTAACAAACAAAAGTAACGACACAAACAACTTTGCAATAAACAACACATAACAAGAAGAACAACTCGGACGGGATGACAACAATACAAAAGCAATCAAACACACCATATTATTCTTGAACACAAGTACTAGCAGATTAGTGACATCTACTCATCCTCAACAACGGATATAATTGATCTCTCACCAACCTAAATTTGTGAAATAGTTTTTGTTACTTTAATGTACTTCTTCAGGTATTTAATACATCATAGAATTTGTCAATTAATGCTAAAATCTTGACTCGATTAAGTACTATTCCCATGTTAGTTAATACTAAACTAATGTGTTATATAAAAAAAAAAGAATAAGTTTTATAAAATTAAGAAATGAAAAACGGAAAGCTATTTTCACAAATCTAATGTTAAATTTGTTGCAAACATTACATCTGTTATCATGCATTCCCTATTTGTGCTTACAAACAATAATGAACTAGAGAAAGATTGATTTTCATTTTTATCTACATTTCATAGTATTCTTGACATTGGGAAGAGAGAGAGAAACATTGGAAAAAGTTTGCATTTAACTCATGGATTGACATTGCTACTTTTTTAATGTCTAGTATAGGTTATGTGTCAAGCTTATAATTTATATGTCAATATTCTATTTGTCAACATAATTTTTAATTTATATGAAAAATTTTGTCTTTCTAGTGAATTTTGAAATTGTTAATAAGGGCATTATGGTCTAGATGTTAGAAAAATGGACAATTTCACAAATGGAACCAAATTGGAACATTTTTGTAAATGACAATGTGAAAGTGAACATTTTTTTTTTCAATATCCTCTATAAGAAATTTATTAAGGAATGTTTGAAATGATCTTCCCATAGGGTATTTGTCACTGAACTCAATCGAGTCCACACAAAAACTGACTCGTTTTCGTTTTGGGGCAAGCTAAGTACGAGTCAACCTATGTTCAAAATTCTTGACTCCCAAGTCACTCACCGTGTTTCTTTTTTCTTTCTTTTTTTTAATTGAAATTTGCATTTTTTTTTTGGTAGAACATAATGAAGTTGCAATTATTTTGTTATTTGATTAAAAAAATATAAGTTGTAAAAACTTTCATTCTTTATTCGGTTTTAGGACATACTACATGATACATAGACAAAGTTAAAATTGTAAATGAATTAATATCTTAAGTACAGTTTTAAAAAAATGAAATAAATATAATTTAATTGTACAAATAAAAGAAATAAAATGTACTTACCTTAGTACCTTCTTATATGCAATTGCAATACATACAAGTTGGGGGGAAGGTCACACTCTTGAAGCCATTGATGAACACAAACATGTGCTTCTATTCGGTTTGTAATAATGTCGCTTGTTATCCATCAAAGACCTTGTGATAAAGTTACGAGTGCCAAAATATGTCACGGGTTATCAAACTTCATATAATATTCATTAACTCAATAGGTAACGGAATTCATTAATTTGATTTGTGTGCTTCATCCAATTGTGTAAAAGATTCTTAAAAGTCGAATACTCAACCGTTGATTAGCAACCCAAAGAAAATATGAAAAATCTAAACATAATTTAAATATTCAAATTGGAACTGATATCGTTGTGCATTCTATCACTGAAGTAAATTTAAAGAGTCGGCCTCTACTAATGTTTTATCCATATAGGTGCTTCAAGCACATGTTTATCTTGCATTTGGAACTCACCAAAAAGTTAAATCATTATAGTTCAAACTAGAGTATGAACAATTCTATAATTTTATCTCGTACCAATGATATATTTCTTTTAAAAGTGAAGTTTAAATTATATTCAAGTAATTTAAAAAGAAATGTTTTGCTCTGCGTAACTTGAGACGGGGATCGAACACAACAACTAGAATAAAAATCATTAAAAAGCAGTAAATATAATTGAACTTGTTTTCCAGCGTGATACAAACTTGGAATACAGGAGAATCTTCATTCATTTACTATATGAGCGCAAACAAAATATTTAATGACGAGGGTCACATAAAATTTAAATTGGAATAGTGACAGTTTGAAAACCCGCAAGCGAACGGGGTCGTGATCAAATAATATAATAGTGTGTAAAGTGTCGAACTCACGAGAACTACGTGTTTTATTGAGTTAAAGTTAAAATCACCTTAATTGAATAGCAATAATGATTGGTAATAATTCTATGACTAATTTATTACGTACTAGAAATTAAAGTAATAATTTATCAAATTTTTGAGAAACATTGCTAAGATATAGAATTTCCCTTGTTCATCCACTTTTAGTAC
>CAIGRO010093716.1:0-11064 GCA_903798355.1 Fraxinus baroniana | reverse complement strand
TTATTCAAAAAAATCTGATTATTCAATAAATTTTAATGGTTTAATGTTAATATAGTATTAAATAACATATAAATTTGTAGTTGATGAAGCTTGAAATGTTTTTTCTAGACAATTCACAATTCTGAAAAATCACACATTATGATTCGAAAGATGCAGAATCTGATGGTATTGCTAATTCTGTAGTTATCCCAGTGTATTTTCCCATCTTGAGGAGCACTTCATAATCTGCAGGATTTACTCATTTTATTTATCAAACTAGGAAAGCTCACTAGTTACATTCATATTAAAGCTTCACACGGCAACAAAATCCATGCACCTATTTGCATGTCTATTTATCAGAACCATACTATGTGGCTCGAGTTTCAAACCTTTGATGGAACTGAGATTGGTGGTCACACATCATATTCCATGAGTTTACATAGACACTCAAATTCAAAAAGAAACCCTCAAGACTTAATAACAATTTTTTGTCTTTGACAATCAATTTGCTATCAACTTAAATCAATTTAACTAGAATGACAGACTAAGAAACGGCTAATTTCAGTGCTTCAAATATCGACATCATTAATAGAGTCGAGCTAAAGTAACGAAAATACCAAAACAATTTCAACTTTAGTTAATTATCTCAGTACAGCCATACAATTAAAAATCATTTTGGTAAAAAAAAAAATACAAAGTTTCAATAAATGACGAGCACTGGGCTGAGAACCTCATCTCAATTAGTGAAGTCTTGCTATGTTCTTCAAATTAGTCTGAATTCCAATAGTGCAGTTCCACTAACATGTGCATCAGAACTCCTAGAAATGACGAGCACTGGAAGATGGGAATCTCATCTCCAAGGTAGAATCTTTCTTCACTTTTGTAGTCCTCTCTTCATGGAAAGGTTCCATCACTTTCATTAAATCCCGTGAAACTCTCTCATGGGTTGAGAACCTTCAAATTGTTCGCAGATGTTGTGACTCAAGTGCTAGGAATGCTTCTAGAGAAAATTCAACAACACAAGAAATAATAAATAAAAAGACGTGGTGGTTCAATGACATCGCTATAATTAAAATTGATCAATTCACAAGAATTATAACAGCATTGAGAGCAATAGGAATGAGGCCAGAAATTATAGGTTTTTGCATTAGGCAACATGGGAATAAAGCGAAAGTTCAAATTTGATGCATACCCATTAGTTCTAGGAAAATTAAAAGCAAAGGTTGTTTCTTTGAATTCCTCATGTCAATGGACAATCAGCAGGTATGTGGAAAATTTATATAGAATGTCAAATTTTCTTGTGTGATTAGAACACTAATATACGCAACATAATTATTTAACCTTGTCTTATGTAGACAAGGTAATGGTCATCTAAAATTTAGCGATAACACGTAGCTGGAAGAATGTTACTTCCATTTCATCTTGCCAACTCCACACATATCCATGTTGAAGTCCTTTTTTTGCAGTTCTAAGTTTGGATTAAAATTATTCATGTTGGAATAAAAAGACCCACAAACTTAGATGGAGAATGGAGCATAATTAACCACTTAACAATATTGAAAATATATTTCTTAAAAGTGAAAAAGAATTCTTGCATGGTAGACCTCAATAAATGGCGGTCCAAAGCAGTCATGTTCTTTCAATAAACTGAACGAATAGCAGTTGAGAATTAAATGAACTTGGCATGTTTTCCTAGTAACTTTTTTTTTTTATCTACACATTCTATATCATTGTATTAGAAGCTAAGTGATAGAATTAGCTCATCATTTGGAGCATCATCTGCATGATGAAGTCAGTCGAGACAATGTATGTTCATGAATAATACGTGAGATAGAGCACACTAATCTTACATTCAAAAGGTCATCATTTTATAGTTAAAGACAGGACATAATTGATAATATTAAAAAAAGTCAAAGAATCAACCAATTCGACTCCATACCAAGCTATATCTCCCTTAACACACAATAGAATCGCAATTAAATAAACAAACAAAAAAGAAACCATTATTAAAGCAGCAAAATGAGAAAAACAAGTAGAATTTGTACTTACTAGAAGAAATGGCTGGATTGTAGAGACTCCCATCTTCTCTTTTCAACTAAACCCTCCCTCTCCCTCTTTGCATAAAATCCCTAGGATATGCCTTCTCACTCTATATATACCCAAGTCACACAAACCCATCAAAATTACAGAAATACAAAATATGCAAAAGAGTGAAAGAAATTATTATAAAATAAGATCACACAGACTCATCAAAATATGCATACATAATGGTATAAATCTAACAAAACATGAACTCAACCAACGTAGAAGATATAATCCCACAAAAAAGTAAAAAACCAATATTGGACACCAATGCAGATTGCATTAAATAAATAAGTCGGGCTTTTGGCTAAAATCAGAAAAGGATATTTTGATTTTTTTTTCGTAAATAATAATACGAGAAAGGCACACCTACGTCTGTTTGGAGTATGATGAAGAGGAATGAACTCTTTTACTGCGAAAAATCATATAGCCCACATGCAACACCACTTCCAAATCAAAAAGACCCATTTCAATTTAACCCTAAATTATATATATAGACGTGTGCAAATGCGAATTCATTCTGTCACAAGAAGACCCATTTCAATTGAACACTAAATTATGAATAAATTGACGCAAATACATATTAATTCTTGTACAAGAAAGTCCATTTCAACTGTAATAAATGTAACACAAATACGAAGAATTGTTAATGCAGATAGCTGCATTTATCCTCTCTCTTTTTTTTCACAAAAATGCGATTGATCAGAAAATCGGTGTAGCTCGACTACACCCTAGATTCAAGAAATCTCTACTGGGTTTTCCTATTTTCGAAAATAAATATGTAAAAGAAAAAAAACAGCAGATTGATTAATAAGAGGGATAGTGAGAATAGGGAAACCTAATTGAAAGAGCCAGTAGAAAACCCGCAGATTTGGCAACACGAGCGGAAAGAAATTTCTTCTTGTGAGGTCGTGAGATCGGACGAGGAAAATCAGAGGAGAGCGAGAGGGAGTCTGATAAGTCATTTTTCGCGTTTTGGCTCAAAACAATCAAAACGTGGTTTTCAATGTTTTGAGTTTTCAATGTAATTTTTTTTTCATTTTCAAAAATGTGTTTTCGAAAGTTGAAAAGAGTACGTGTTTTCGATATTTTGAAAAATTAAAAATAAAAATCGATTTTCAAGAGAATAGGCCCAAAGTGACGCGTACAACTCGTCCTCAAAGAGTCCGTATAGTTTATGTTGTACCTTTCAAACGGTCACCAAATTAATATTCATTTTCTCTGTAAAAAATATTTCAGCCCTTTCCTCTTCATTTCTCTCTCTAGACTCTCCGAGATCCATCCTCTTATTCTCTCCTCTGCAGTTCGATCTCCAAAACCTAATTCTCTTCATTTTCGAAATTCGACTTTTTGAAACAAATTAATTTTGTTTTCTTTGTCGCGAGAAAGAAAAAAACTGAGGAATTATGGGGAAGTGGAGGTTGATTGGTGGTGGGGTTGCAGTACAGTGAAATGGGTGTTGGTTTTGCAAAATTCAGTTGGTTTAATTGTTTTTTTTTTTTTTGAGTAAATTAATTTCTTGAACAACGTTTGTTGTTTTGCTCTGATCGGATCAAGAAATAGCATTGGAAGCGTCGTCGTTTCTTTTGAATAATAGATTTTTTTGGAGGTTGAAAAACAAATAATTAAAGATGCAGCAAGATCAGCGAAGGAAGGTATGTATAATTTGTAATATTTATATTTTGTTATGGTTATATTTTCTTTCAACCCTACTTAAAGAAATTAGAGATCTTGTTTGTTTATGTATACACGACGGCAAATCTTTAACTATTTTGAAAATTTGGAATTAAGAGCATGTTTGGTAACGATTAAAATCCAATTATAATTGAAACTACAGCCGTTATTCGTCCATCTGTCCGATTCTAATCTCTACCAAACAGGCTCTAAATCCGATTTTTTAAGAAATTTAACTTGTCTGAAGTTTGGTTTTTCAAGGTCGTTTCTTCCATTGTTCTTTTACAGTCAATTACAGAGTTGGCTGGATTTTTTTTTTTTTTTGGTTTCAGAATAGTTGGAAGTGTTGAATACAGAGAACTGGAAGTTGTTAAACTCGAATATATTAGCATCTGTTGATGTTAGTTCCCCAGGTCTTAATGAAAACAAATATGATTTTCTCAACTTAGCTGAAATTTGATATATCAACATATTTAGATGTTGTTTTAGTTGTTTTATGAGAATTTGTTTGTTTACAAAATTGATTGCATTTTGGATTCTTAAATTTTTAATGACATGGTTTACTGGTTTAGTTTGGATCTTTATAAATTTATTTCTTATCAAACAATTTTTTTAAAAGTATATTAAATATACCCTGGCTGTTATAAATGTCTTTTCAAGTATTAAGTTTTGTTAAGATATCATAGATTATTTTCTTTTAAATTGATTGGATTTTCTGGCATATGTTTTGAATGGTTAAATTTTGGGTGAAGTTACTGGTCTCTCCACCATGATTTGACTATGTTTTAATGATTTTGCAGAACCCCAAAGAGACAGAATTTTTCACCGAGTATGGAGATGCCAACAGATACAAAATTCTGGAAATTATAGGCAAGGGAAGCTATGGAGTTGTTTGCGCAGCAATTGACACACATACTGGGGAGAAAGTAGCAATAAAGAAAATAACAGACATTTTTGAGCATATCTCTGATGCTATTCGGATTTTGCGTGAAATTAAGTTGCTTCGCCTTCTACGGCATCCTGATATTGTAGAAATTAAGCGGATCATGGTGCCACCCTCGAGACGGGAGTTCAGAGACATTTATGTTGTTTTCGAGCTTATGGAGTCTGACCTTCATCAAGTCATTAAAGCTAATGATGACTTGACACATGAGCACCATCGTTTTTTTCTCTACCAGATGCTACGAGCACTGAAATATATGCACACAGGTAACTAGGTAGTGCACTCAATAAGGATCTTACTGAATTGCTTGTCATTTGTATATCGATAATCATCCTGCATCTATCCTCATCTCAGCCTTTTCTGTATTCTTTTTCTTGTTTTCCTCAAGTGTTGGCTTGGGAAGACTATAATTTAACATGGTAATTATCAACTTTATAATTCTTATCCAGAGCTATTTGGTTTTCAGCTAATGTGTATCATCGAGATCTTAAACCAAAGAATATTTTGGCAAATGCAAACTGCAAACTCAAAATATGTGATTTTGGACTAGCAAGAGTGGCATTCAGTGATACCCCAACAACAATTTTTTGGACGGTATTATTTCTTATACTTTAACTAATAGTTTTGAACCTTTTGTCAACCCATCGATATGGAATACTAGTATGTTTATTGTTCTCGTTTCTGGAAGTGTGTCTGTGTTCATAATCTTTTCTGATTCTTCTCTCATAACCTGCAGGATTATGTTGCTACAAGATGGTATAGGGCTCCTGAGCTGTGTGGATCTTTCTTTTCCAAGGTAACGGTGGTATTATCATTTGTGGCCTATTGTTCCTTTTTCAATTTTAGATCCTGCCCTAATGTGCTGGAAGCATGTTTATGTGGGTTTTTTCGCACCATCCAATTTCTTTCTTCTTCTTTGTTGGTTTATATAATTATGTGCAGTGTGAAATTAACATCATTTTTCAAATAATATTTGCTGATGAGTCCAAGACTCTGTGTGTGTTCAATTATTTTCTCGCCTAAATTTGTTTCTGGTTCAGAACTACACATTGTGTTTTCGGCCACTTATTTTTTACCATTTCTATTAACATTCCCATGCATCTGGTTCAACCATTATCCAGATGATGTGTGATCATGCTTCTTGATTGCCTATTCTCTTCGACCTGAAAGGATGAAACCATAATTGGCACCTCTTGGAATTACCATTTTGTATGCCATATGCAATCATGTGCTTAATATCAGATTGCAGTTACAATATTCGTTGATTCCCAAGCATCCATCGGAACTAGGCATGTATCCCTAGTTCAGCTTTGTACATAAATACTTGGCTACACTCTATAGTAACTCTTGAGTTCTGCGAGCTTAATTCCCCTTCATTTTTCTATAGCTTTTTACCTTATAAGAAGCTAAATGCAGTTAATGTATTTGCAAATTCAAGTGTGTAATGATTTCATATGTCATGCCCAACATTGTTAAGTCTGGTTCCTTAGTTTGCCCTGAGTTTTTCAATAATTTATTACAGAATATGTGTTGAGTGCATTAGATAGCAGTAATGCCTTCCCTAGATTAAAACAATTCTTATTATTGTGTTCAGTTATTTTGTTCTTGACTTCTTGTCAATATTTTTTATGTGTTGTACTGTGCTGCAGTATACTCCTGCGATCGATATTTGGAGCATTGGCTGCATCTTTGCAGAGGTCTTGACAGGGAAGCCATTGTTTCCGGGTAAAAGTGTTGTGCATCAATTGGATTTGATTGCAGATGTTCTTGGAACACCATCAGCAGAAACCATTTCTGGAGTATGACATGTCATCCTTTAAGTTTATACTTTGGCTATGATTCACTGACACGGACACATGTGTCCGACACGATACGTGTCAGATACGTCGACATGCGATTTAAAAAAAAAAAAAAAAACAAACACGACACGTTGATTAAATTCTTCATTTATATAGTATAAATTTAGCTATACCTGTTATTAATTTTTCTTGTTGAAATCTTTTAAACATGAGTACATATTTGTTACTTTGCTAATAACTTTGAATTAATAATATATAATATTTCTAATATAAAAAGAAAAATGATTACGGTAGAGTGTCCGAAAAGTGTTTGTATCGACTCGTGTCCGTGCTACCCTAATTGAAGTGTATGTGCCACATAGTACTTGGGTGCTTATGTGGTGTGGTGGTTAACCTTTGAGATTTATATTCATGGATGCAGGTGCGTAATGAGAAGGCAAGAAAATATTTAACAGATATGCAGAAAAAGCACCCGGTGTCTTTTGCTGAGAAGTTTCCTACTGCAGATCCTTTGGCAGTGAAATTGTTGAAACGGTTGTTAGCATTTGATCCAAAGGATCGGCCAACTGCTGAAGAGGTGAGTTTTCCCATGTTATTAGTTGCATTCTATAACCTGCATGTCCTAAAAATAGGTATTACCTGGTGGAGCTTTCGGTAAGTTTTCTTTTGTATTTATTTGGCTTCTGTTTTGGTATTATTGGGTTTATTAGGCATTGGCTGATCCTTACTTTAAGGGACTGGCTAAACTTGAGAGGGAACCTTCTTGTCAGCCAATTTCAAAGCTGGAGTTTGAGTTTGAGCGCCGACGGGTGACTAAGGAAGACGTCAGGGAATTGATATTTCGAGAAATATTAGAATACCATCCTCAACTACTCAAGGACTACATGGCTGGAAATAATGGCACAAGTTTTCTCTACCCCAGGTTTTAAACACCTCCATTCTACCAGATCTATGAGATTGTAGCCTTATAGTATACATGAATCTCATTCTATGATGGTATTATTTGCACTATGCAGTGCCATCGGTCATTTCAGGAAGCAATTTGCCTATCTTGAAGAAAATCTTGGGAGAAGTGGACCTGTGATTCCTCCTGACAGAAAGCACGTCTCTCTTCCACGGTAAGATTTTTTGTTTGTTTAATTTTGGGGGGTCTGTTTTTGCTTTTGCCTTTGATAAATTCTCTTATTTTGAAATATATACACGTGCGCACACTCAAATGATCAACTCTTATCATCCCATATATACACATGCGCGCACGCTCAAGTGCTGCTGAAGTAGGGAATATTCTCGGTTTCCCTTTTTGTTTCGTCCTTCTTTTTATTTTTAATCATGAAATTACTCATTTATCGAAAAAGAAGACGTGCATTTCAAGAAGGTAGGAAAAATACTCTTAAGAACAAAGATGAATCAGCATATGCATCAGTGAGGTGCCAACTCCAATTTTCACTGAACAAACAACTGATCTCGAGATGTCCTCCTATTCTTTTGTATTATTGCACTCAACTTATATGCACCTTGTGTATTGCTGCAAAAGCATGCCAGTTTTTTTGGAAGATAACGAGACTCGAACTGAGGGTGTCCTCTTCTTTTGTTGTTATGCATCCAGTCCTTCTGGAAGATAACAAGAATGGATGGTGTCCTCTTCTTTTGTTGTTGTGCATGTGTATTTATACATCTCTGATACCAGACAGAAAATGAGGTAGTTTGAGTCATGTTTCAAATCCTTCTCTCCTATGATGCAGGTCTACAGTAAACTCAAGTACCATACCTCCAAAAACCCAGAACATGTCCGCACTCAATCATCGGCAAACTACAGAAGAAATGTCCACTGGGATAATAAATTCAGATGCCACATTTGGAAATGTATCGAAGGTTGCACATCCACCCCCGCCGCGGGTGCCCACTGGTAGGTTTTCTACTTTGGATTATCATTTCTTTTGTTACTAGTAACGTCTAGTGAAGTTGGAAAGTCTTGGATGTCTATTGAATCACAAAAGAAAGCATAATTTACCATGGGAATTTGCGGTTTAGCATGAGGAACAAGTCGGATAATAACCATCTGCGCTTTCCATTTTTTTACAATGGAAAAACTCCATATAAAGCAGTGAACAACTCTGTAATATTAAAATTTCAAGAGGAGAAGCGGGTGTCAGTGGTGTGCAAGAACAGGAATAGTAGAGAGAACATCGTCTAATATTTGGTTGGGGATCTTTGGTTTTCATTCTGTATGAAATTGACAACACCTTTTATGATTATGTTATGATTTTCTTTCCAGTAACAATATTTTCAGGGGGATCGCGTATTTATAGAAAGCTGGGTTGAATAGAATGCATGTTTTATTTACTATAATACTACAGAAGTTTGTACAGCTTGACAGGGAAGTTAATGCAATACTACGTAATTTTCATTGGTTTTAAACAAGTGACATTTCCTTCTCATGTGCAGCCAAGCCAGGAAGAGTTATAGGACCAGTTTTACCATATGAGCATCTCAAACATATGAAAGAAACCTCTGATAGGAAGATGCATGTTCAGAACGCTATTCTTCCTCAGTCAATCTCTCCGCATTATTTCTTTGGGACTAATTCTGGGAAGAAACACGAGAAGGGTTGGACAGAAGCTGAGAAAGAATCATCACAGGTCAAATCACTATCTCAGCAATACACGTCAGTTAAATCATCTAGCACAACTAGTGACATCAACAAAGCACAACCTCAGCCATACATGCAAACTAAATTAAACCCAGGGATGAATATCGAAGTTAACAGTAATCCATATTACGGCACACAAGCAAAAGTAGGCCTCAATAGCCAGCTTTCAATAGATGTGAAATTGCTGCAGGCTCAATCTCAATTCGGTATAGTTGGGGCTGCTGCCGTTGCTGTGGCTGCTCATAGAGAGGTTAGCGATGTTCAGCTTGGATTGACTTAGTAGGGATTTCTTTGAATGGTCTTGCAATGACCTTATCAGTTTATTCAGATAATTGAGGGGAAGACAATAGCCTGCAACAATACGAGTTGTGAACTCCTACGTAGAATGATGTGTATAATTTGTTAAACCATTCACACGGGGTCCCCCTTATGATAGAGTGAGTGAGGTTATCTTGTCAGAAGAGAGTTTCTAGTTTAGGTCTCTGTAAAATGTCAATTGTCACATTATTGATTGATAAATAAAAGATGACTTTTCATTCAATTTTCCAGGTTTTCTTGCTTTTGCTTTGAACTTTAAAGGTGTATTACGTGAACTGTATGTGAAAAGAGTTTGTTATGTTCTAATGGAGTGCCAGATCTCGAGACATTTCGAAACAGATAACTGCACATAGTACCATCAAATGACTACATCAAATTTTAGCTCTTCCCTTGTCTTGATTATTTCTTGTCTACGCTTTTTTCTTTATATTTCTCTCACCAATTTAGATGCAATTACACGCACAAAAAGCAGGCAAGCAGCTACTGGTAAAAATGGTAGATCAAGTGTGAAAACTGGTTAGCAATCCCATATTCGGACATATGTTTGTAAGAAATAACCTCAAGTTGATCAATATACAAAACTGAAATCTGGTGATGATGGAAACCTGGTCAGGACATAATGACATGTTTAGTACACTAGATACAACTTAACAAAATAATTGATCAATTTTGCAAGTCTTTCTTGTGGATTAGTCGTATCCACCATATGATAGACACCCCACAGAATAGCTTTCACCTGCAATTGCAGAAAAGTGAATAACTAGAGAGAAACAAATGGTATTATGTTGCCGACCCCAAATTTATTGCGAAGCTTAGCTTCTTGTATTAATGTGCCGTGAAACTTATTCAGAAACCAATCTAGAAATAGCAGACAACCAAGCTATAAAGCAGTTTGTCATAAAACTAGCAATATATATAGTCAATACATAACATTGGCTGCCTGAACCTGACGTGAAACTAGCAGAAAGGATTACAACACAGCCACAAAGCAATACTTGACATGAAACTGGTAAAGGATCATAATAACACTATATAAAGCAATTTACCATTACATAAAACTGGCAATCTCTCCAATCTTCTAAAATTTAAGGTTATCAACTAATAGAGAAATTTTGATTTGTATGTGAATTAGGTGGAATCCAAGACACTAAACCATCTATTAAACAGCTACCGTGTTTCACATATGATGCCTACTCTCTTCCAAGAACAATATTACTGCCGTTTTATTTTCGTAACGTGTTCAACATCATCTAGAGAAGTAGAACCGAGCTCCAGCCCCAGCATCATCAAATAAATAGACACTATTTGCTGCAATATCAGGCTGTTGGATTGAAATCAGAACTTATTAGGATTTAGGACTACATGTAATAACAATCTACAGTGAGAGGCTATCTAGTTTCCTCCTAAAAAGCTTGTTTCCAATTATTGATAATTAAAAAGGAAGATCTGGACCATGTCATACAGAATTCATGCCTACAAACACCATCAAACGCTATAGATGCTGTGATGTTAAAATGGCTGGTTTCAAAGTACAGCATGGGAACAATGAAGGAAGAAGAAATGGACATTGTTGACTCCAAAAAATGAACCCAACAAAATCCCACCGCGTCCCCTCCACG
>CAIGRO010093708.1:0-13326 GCA_903798355.1 Fraxinus baroniana | reverse complement strand
AGAAACCGTTAGCACTGATGCGGGGCAAATTCATCTTAATGACAAAGTGTTCAACACTTACCTCGACCAAACTCATCACTTGCATATCATCTTCTTCATTTGTAATTATATTTATGCTTAATTTCAAAATATGGTTAATTTGTTTATATATTTTTATTGAAAGGACAAAGACAAAGCTTAAATTAAAGAGAGATGCGTTCAAGATTGTGAAGTGGTAAATCCATGTTTATATATTCGAAAATTTCGATTCAGTAAAGCATGCTCACGCCTTAAGTAAATTTCACTAATACGATATCTATTCTGTATATCTGGTACTCCATTAGTAAATCAAATATTTTGTTTCGTGAAGCTAGTATGCACATTATCGGTGTAAAATAGCTCCAACAACAAGAAAACATGATGGGTGCCAATTTATTGGCATCTCTGATGGCAAGTGATGAAGTGATTGTGGAAAGTATATCCGAGGGGCTCCTCGAATCAAGAACAGTACTTCAAAGTGTTAGCTTTTGCTAGTGAATGAACTTAGAAAATCTGTAATAAGAACTCCAAGAAATGGAGCAAAATCAACGATCAACTTGAAGAACAGAGAAAATGAAAAACAGGACAGAGAGATGAAATCAGTTAGAGGGGAAGAATGAATTCAATCTATCTCATTTTTCTTTACACACGTCATCATAGACTTTTTTTACATAGAAACAGGAAAAGTACACAAAGGCTAAACCTAGAGTACTTTAACCATCAATTCAACATTGCTTTTTGCATGCCACATTATTTTCTACTGTAGATCAAAATAGATAGCCTAAGCTAAGAGTTTTTTTTAGAGAAAAGCTTCACTTCCTTCACGAAGTCTATCGTTATTGATCCTTCTATGGATGTCAGGCAAATCTGCCATCAACTTCTTGAGTGTAAAACTTCTAATTAACTATTTTCTTCACAATTTTCAATTGTAGTCACTCTCATATTACTGCATAATTGTGATGTGTTAATGTACATATTTTGGCATGCATAAATGTGAAAGCATTAGTTGAATAGTAGCTCGTTTCTTTGTTATTATTTCGGACAGTTCGCGTCATCTTCACACAAGGGTCATGCAAATCTTCACCATATCGTTTCGATTTTATCTGGTGTCCCAGAATGGACAAAATAAAACTTTATATCATTGCTTATGCCCAGAGTCAAAAGATAACATGGGTGTGATGATTTTTTTCTTCTCCATTAACAAATTTAGATGATTTCTAATTATGCACAATTATATCAAACTTGTGTAGTGGTACACAATATCATATTCTTGCACTCAATGGTATATCTCCAAAAGAAAAGAAGAAACAAGCAAACATTCTTAAGTACTGTACATAAAGGAAAAAGTTACGGTAATTTTGGGATATTGAAAACAAAGCAGAATCTACATTAGCAAGAACAAGACAGATCCACACCATCGAGGACATGTATGATACAGTAGACTACGGAGAACTCAGTAGTATTAAATAAGGAAAAAAGCTGTAAAATTTTATTCATATTGTACTATCCATATAATCGGTTACTGAGAACCAGACTGGAGTCAACCATGACAAAACTTTAGCTTTTTTCCTTCTTTAACAGTGCCGACAGGGCCAACCATCCCTACCGAAAGACTTGAATTATACTTTGCCAGTGCTAGAAAATGGTGCAGCTCTCTTGATGCTGTCAATATGGGTGGTTTCATAAACAGGTAGATCACTTGAGTAAAATTCCAACTCGTGATTTGGTAAATCAAACAGGTCCGAACTAGAATCACTATCTGCTCCATCATCAACGTCACTGAATTTTCTGAATTCATTTTCTTCTGATGGATACTTATCAGGCCAGTTTTTCTCAGGATATCCGTTGTTGAACTTGAATTTCTCATCCAGCCATGAAGAAGAATAATCTCTTTTGACATTTCCATTGAATTTTTGCACAGAAATAGTTTTCTTAGAATCTGAAAAGTTTCTGATATCTTTATAAGATTTAGTGGGAGTATTTGCATGAGCAGGAGGTGTTCTAAAACCTGAACTTATGGATGAATGAAAGGACTTAGAATCTGTAGTACTGCTTGCTATTCTAAAATGGCTAATGCTGCTTCTTCTTTTCCTTCTCCCACCAGGGCTTTCTTCTTCATCCTTTGTCGTTTTCGCCCCGGTTTTCGATTTCTTCTTCTTTAATGAAGCCTGTTTCAATAGGGAATTCAAGAAGTGTGCAACTCTACCACCTGGAGAACTAGCCTGCTTGTTTTTCTTCTCTTTCAAGATTTGCTTTTCCATAACATAAATTTGTGATGGAATTAAAGTTCTTGTGGTAGGCATGTCTAGGCTCATTCGAGCAGTTTTCGGGACGGTCACCTTCTGTGTCAAGGTTGCGCTACTGCCCGAAACTTCATCGGAACCACCACCAGAAAAATATCCGGTCGCCTCGAAAACATCAAGCTCGCCGGAGACATTCCTCCAATGGAATGGTTTGTTGTACATTTTGTTAGGGTCTGAGAGTTCTTTGATAGGCATGGTTTGAGGTATAAGTGTTCAAGAATTGAATAGTTAGAAATCAATAATAAAATGGAAAGTTTTCTGAGATAGTAGAGATAATGAGGAATATATTTTGATATGACTTAGAATAGTGGTAGATAGGTTCATTTTATAGTAATCAAGAATACTATATTGTATATATGACTAAGGTTATATTTATCACTCTTTGAGCCATATTATTTTTTCATTTTCATTATTTTACTTATTTTCAATCACACATTTTTTAATAAAATAATCGTTTCCATTACATCAATAATTTTTCCTTCTTTTACAACCACATATTCTCCATCACATCAAACAAAAAAATGCATTCTTGTGGAAGTAATGTGGCTTAAAGTCATATACTTTTTTCCCTTTCATTTTGGCTATTCTTTTTCTTTTCTTTTCTTTAATTGGAAGAACTTACAAGTTGTGAATTTTTGCTTTTGATACTTGTACTTTAATGATATATTTGATATGTTACAACTAGACACAATCGAGGAGAAATACATATATGTTAATTCGATCTTTATACTCACTTTTTCACTAATCATTTGTAACTAAATACCATATGAGCTTTCGTTTCTATCTTCCACTACGTTAAAGGCCACTATTTTACACGAATACAATCTGTCTTGAGAGGTAACCACGATTTTTCTCTAATATTATGATCAAACTTGGGGGGCCATTGATTTCGTCTGACTTCAAGAGAGGACTCATGTTGAAGTCTACATGACTAAGTGTGGAGTACAATACTATTACAATTTGTTAAGACTTGAAGTTTCATGACTAAGTGTAGTCGATTTTTGTTCCTAAATTCTCAAGATTATTAAATATATCATAGGTGGGGTTGAATGAAACAAGCTTTTTTAGCACTCCCACGTTTCCATATCCAAAGGTGATCTCTTGGTGTGTGTTGTGGGTAGCAAAGAAACTGATTTTTTCCTCCTTGGATGCTCAATTTATACACTATTTTAATTTGGTGGGGGAGTAGCTTTAAGTAGTGTTGGCATGAGTTTGTACGATGATTTTTTCCCCCCTTTATTATGATACGGATCATATTGTCGAAGAAAAAAGAGAAAATAAAGAAGATAATTGACTGATCTTCCTTTAATTAAGAGCCTTTGAGTTTATTATTATCTTTAATTTTGTTTTATTAGACTTTGCAATTAATTTTTGGGCAAATGTAAGAAAATTGTTTCTTATAAAGGACCTAATATATCATAAGATAAGATGAAAAATAAAATAAAAAATTGTCGAAGTTAATCGATACAAACTTTTGATTTTTTTGCTTAATATTTTGTCACACACTCCAAAAATATATAAATTGTGTTAACACTTCTGTATAAGAGCATCTTCAAAAATTTTATTTTTAATGAGCATCTTGATCATAGTAGAGGACATATTTAAATTTAAGGAGTAAACATTTATTATTTTTCCTCTTTTTAAATTGAAAATACTAAAGTCTGATTAAATATTTAAAATTTTAATGAATAAAGCACACTAAAAGTTGGTGATGACTTTTTCATCTACGGATCTGCGACAATTTCCCTTGTAATCACGTATGGATTTTTCATCAATGATTTTCTTCGACCTTGAAAATAACATTGGATCACTGGTCTAAAAATTTCCTTCTTGATCGCTGATGCATGGTTCAAGAATGTTCTTCTAGAAATTCTTCAAAATTGAAAATATCGATAAACAAATAACTTGCTTATTGAACATTTAAAACGGTGGAATGAACAATGCACAAAAGGTCGAAAGGAGTCCTTCAAATTTCAAATGAATAGTCGTTTTCAAGGGTTAATTTCCTTTAAAAAGGACAAAAAAAAATAAGGGGTGCCAAATTTCAACATGGACCTGCATTTGAATTTTTGTCCCTTAGAAATGAGAAAGATTTTGTCCCTTGGAATTTATTTTTGTTTTAATTTTTCATTGTCTGTTAATTAATTCTAAAGTTTAGCTCCTATTTGACCCTATTTTCTAGAATAGATTTTATGAAATTTGGTTTTTCTGGGAGAATATGTAATTAAAAAGAAGGAAAAAATTTAAAATTTTCGTCTAAAATTATTTCATTAAAAAAATATGTAATTTAAAATGAATTTTAAATAACGAAACCTTTGTATCTTTGAATTTAGTATTTAGTTGGATGCATTTGTAGTTGCATTTTAAATCTTGCGTAACCACACGCGCACTATATATCATGCCAAAATTATGCTCCTTGTACATTATTTTTCTACATTTTGGATGACATTTGAATAAGTGGTAAAATCGAAATCATTGATTATTTAAAGTGTCAGAAAAATCAATGAAAAAATTATGTGCTACATATTACAATGTAAAACAAAATATCAACTAGAATATTTATGTAGCAAAATTGTCTTAATTAAGTTGAAAAATTTCTTCGACACGCACGTGGTAAAATGTGAATTGATTGGGAATAGAAGTTTAAACAAATCTATTAATTGATTCGATTTTTTTATTATAAGTACAAGATTAGGAATAGATTGATGGAAAAAATTTCTTCCTTGTGAATAAGACACGAGAACATTATTATTTTGAATGGGGCTTTCAAAAATGTCTCGTAGAGTTGCCATCTAAATAAAAGGTCAAAATCTTGCTAAAATATGGCCAAATTCACACCATTGTTGACAATCTCTGTCGGTAAATGGTCCCAAACCGAAATGCAATATGATTGAGGAAAACATGCAAATCAATATTGTTTTGAATGACTTTGGTAGTTGACCCAAATATATCCTTTAGTCGAACCCCAAATATTGTAGACTAGATCGACCAAGTGACTTCATCTACTGCAATCTTTAGCTTTTATATTTAGGACCTTATATTTTACTCTAAGCCAAAAAATTAAATACTAAAAATGTTGTTTTGTACAAGTTTCTCGATCCATACTCTTTGACATATTGGGCCAACTTTCAGTTACCAAAAGCTGGAACCGTTATCTTACCTAGAAATCAACTTATGGCTGTAAAAAATAATCTCAATCTTATCAAGAAATAGAAGGCTGTGATATATGGCAGCAAACACGACTGAATGGATTACACCAGGTAAAACAAGGAGCCATATATCTAAGGTCCAATAAAAGCCCCATATTCTAATTCAAAATTACTAATGTTTTAAAATAATTTTAAAACTAAAAAAACTTGTGAAAAAAATTTAAAAATTAGGTGATCACATTTTGTTACTTCTAATAAAATGTAGTGACCAATAATTTAAGTTAACATGTCACAATCACAATGAACATACAACTTATGGCCGTCACAACCACAATCACATATTAAGTCATAAATTATTTATTTAAACTGGTCACAGCCACCCCCACCGCACAACGCAATCCCACTTAAACGTCTTTGGAACATAGTATAGCTTTGACGGAGCAACAATAGAATATCGTCGTCGACGGCCACCACTGCTGTCATTTCCTCCTCTTCCTCCATATCCACCCCATCTTTATTACCAATACCACATAGCCACCACTTCTATTCAAACTGTTATGAATTGATCACAAAATAACGACGATAATGAAATAAATAAGAATAAAACAAGAACACCAAAATTTATGTAGAAACCCAAAATGTGAAAAAACTACAGGCGGATGAGGAGAAGTCAATATTAAATGTGTTTACAACAAGATCTTGATACTCTCAATTAAGATCTAAAACTCTCAACATGTTATATGAATGTTATGACCTCAATATATGTCCTGAAGAATATATATATATATATATATATATAGACACGCACACACGCCCTAAAATCCAATTTGTAGATGAATAGAAGTCCAGAAAAGACGTCAAAATGTGAAACGAATGGTAGCGGCCAACTAGTGACATGCTAGCGAAAATGATACGAATAGTCCCAAATTCATCCATTGGCTTATCCAAACTCACATGTTCAATTGAAACTCTAATCCTAATGTAATTTCGATCCCTTCAAGGCCAAATTCAACTAAAACTCCAATTTCCTAATAGAATTTGGGTCATATTACAACAAATCTCCATTTTGAACCAAAATTCAATACAAGAAATTTCAAAAATACATTATCAAGTAAACACCACTCCACCTCTTCCAAACAAGCCCCAACATGCTAAGTCAATGATAAACAACAACTAAGTTCAAGTATTGCTCAAACTTAGTAATGAGAAGTGGTTTTGTCATTATATCAACATGATTATCTTTTGTATCTACCATGCTCACTACAATATCACCACGAGCAATTACATTACGCACAAAGTGATCTCTCTCGTGAGACATCTGATCCTTAGTCACAAAGATAGCACTCTGACTATCACAATGCACTGTAGAAATTTGCAAGTATTTACTTATTTCACTAGTCAATCCCATCAATCACATAGCCTCTTTACATGTTTCTGTAATAGCCATGTACTGTGCCTTTGTTGTAGACAAAGTTACTGTATTATGAAAAGTAGATTTCCGCTGATAGCACAGCCTCCAAGGATAAACACATACCCTGTAAGTGATCTTTTCTTATCAAAATTCCTTGCATAATCTGAATCCACATACCTAATGAGTCAATTCGTATTTCTACTAATATGCAAGCAAGTATTATAAAAGCCCCTCAAGTATCTGAATATCCACTACACTGCTTTCCAATGTTCCTTGCCACAATTTATCATATACTTACTAATTGCATTGACTGTATGTGCTAAATCTGGTATTGTACAAATCATAGCACGCATAAGTGAACCAATTGCACTAGAACAAGTAACCCGAGATATATAATCAATGTCTTTATCTGACTGAGGACACAAGCAAGATGATAATTTAAAATGGGCAGCCAAGGGAGTACGGGTGACTTTTGCATTCAACATATTAAACCATTGAAGCACTTACTCAATGTATCCATTCTGACTCAAATAAAATTTGCCAGCTTTCCTATTTCTCAAGATTTCTATACCATGAATCTCCATTGTTGTACCAAACTTTTTCATCTCAAACTCCTCACAAAGCCGAGTTTTCACTTTTCTGACATCTGCTTTACCCTTAACTGCTACGAGTATATCATCAACATATAACAACAAATATATTTTTGATCCACTCTGTAGTAAACACAACTATCATAACAACTTCTAATAAAATTACAAGTAGTTATGAATAAAGCAAACCTCTTATACCATTGCCTCGGCAACCGTTTCAATCTATACAAGGACTTATTCAACAAGAACACATAGTTTTCTTTTCCAGAAACTAGAAAACCACCCTCTGGTTGTTGTGTGTAAATGCTTTCCTCAAGTTCTCCATGCAAAAATGTTATCTTGACATCCATTTGATCAAGCTCCAAGTCATTTTTATCCATAAAACCGAGTAAAGCTCTAATTGAGCTACGTTTTACTATTGGTGAAAACACATTTATGAAGTCAACACTTGGAATCTGATTGTAGCCATTTGCTACCAATCTGGCTTTATACCTTGAATCTTCAATCCCTGATGTCCCTTCTTTCCTTTTGATCACCTACTTAAGAGAACAACATTTTTATCCTTAGGTAATTTCATCAAATCCTAAGTATTATTTTTATTCAATGACTCCATCTTCTTTTGCATAGCAATCAACCATCTACTAGAATTATTGCAACTGAATGTCTTTAAATATGTAGCAGGCTCCTTAGTGGAATCAATACCATCAGCTACACTCAATGCATAAGCTACCTAATCTACTTTTCCATACTTCTGTGGAGGTATAATTTGTCTGCGATGTTTATTTTTAGCAATTGAATATTGTGGCGTTACTGGTGATATAGGCAAAGTGTTACTGTTGTAGCTCTAAACTTGACGGTTCTGAAACCTCTAATTGTTCATTTGGACCAATTTTCAACTGCATTGGAGTTGAATGATTATATTCCTCAGTTTGTCCAGAATTTCCACGAGGTGAACCATGAACCATAGTAAGTTCATCAAATACTACATCTCTACTAACCACCACTTTTCTTTCTCATGACACTACAATTTATACCTATTTACACCTGATTTATACCCAAGAAAGATATACTTTCTAGACATAGGCTCCAACTTCCCATTATTCATAGAGCAAAAGTAGGATGTTGTATGAATATTATCACATCAATACAAGTTGTGGAGAATATATATAAGCTTTAAAATCCAAGTTGTAGAAGAATATAAGTCTAGAAAATACATCAAAACGCGAAATGGGCTAGGAAGAGTAACCCTGTCGCTCGAGCGCCAAGTCTCGAGAGAAAATTGGAAGGCATCGCTTGAGCGGCCAGTTAGCGGTAGCTAACAAAATTGGGGCGAAGAGTCCCAAATTCATCTAATAACTTATCCAAACTCCATTTTTCTACCGAAACTCCAATCCCGACGTAATTTTGATCCTTTCAAGGCCAACTCGGCTAAAATTCCAATTTTGCAATAGAATTTGGGTCATATTACAACACAAACCCTCATCACACTTTCACTCCCAAACCCTCCTACTATCCCCACAGTCTTAAGCCCCACGAACATCGTCACCACCTTCGGCTACCACTGTTGCCACTCCTCTGCCTCAATACCCACCCCATTTCTTACCTCCAACCCCAACAACCACCATTTCTATTCAAACCTTAATCCATTTCTACTTCCATCCCAAACCCCCTACCATCCCCACAATCACAACCACTACCCAGTGGAGGCGTTTGAGGGATGATTATTGAAGAAATTGGCGTCTAAGTTTCGAAGCTAAAGACTCCGTAGCCACTATACAATGGAGATGCTTGAGGGACGACTAGTGTAGAAACTAGTGTCGGGGTTTCAAAGCTAAGGACTCCATAGTGTGGCGACGATTTTTGGCTCTCACAATTGGAAATCGATTAGGTTTTTACATTTCTCTCTCTTCCTCTAGCTTTTATTCAATTACAGCGACACCCAATAGTTGTCCTCCACATTTGTACACATTTGATTTTGGCGGTGGCTAAAAACTTATAATCTTATTTATGATTTGGGGGAGAAAATGGAGTAAATCTCGGGGGATTCATTTAAAAGGCCTAGTCAAATCGATTATTAGTTTAAAAAGTCCAACAACAATATTTTTTAGTTAGAAGGCCTAAAGATACCAAAAAATGAAAAATACAATTTGTAAATGACTAAAATATCCTTGTATACAAAAATCCCTAATTCCTCTTTCATATTTCTATTTAACCCTAAATCAATTTTGGGTTCCATTTCTTCTTACAAGAGGACGATATCTCAAATTTTCTCATTTTCTTATCATCATCTTTTTTCTTTCATGAAATTCTAAAATCAGTTTTGAGTTTCTTTTTGAGCGGAGACAGCCTATGTGTTGAAAATCTTATATTGCGTGAATTCAAATTCTTGGTTTTTTTTTAACCTCTTTGTCCTGATAAATCTGCTATATGTACTTAGATTCTTGAAAAGATGGTTATTTGACTTGGAGAATCAATTGTTCATATCCTTGGGTTCTTGGAAATGGAGGGTCATATGCGTATAATGGATGTACTTGTTATATTCATTTCTTGATTGTGGGTGTACATGAAGGTCATTAGCACGACTGAAAATGCCCATGCTCTTGCTAGTCCAAGGATTGTGAATGTTGGAGCTTTGTTCACATTAATCTCACCAAAGCCTGCAATTATTGTTACAATTGACAATATAAATTCTGATTTTAGCATTATTAAAGGCACAAAGTTGAACCTCTTTTTGCATGATACAAATTGCAGCGAGTTTCTTGGAATCGTTGAAGGTGATAATTGTACATCTTGTGAATGCATTAAGTGCAAGAAAATGGTCATATACCCAAGAGCTCGTAGTGAGTAATCAACAAAATATTCTTGTGACATTTAACTTTATTATTTGTATTTATTTGAAGCAACAAATAATTTATTACATTTGGTAATCATTGTACTGTCAATGTCTTGATATTGAAACGACAATAAAATCATTTATTGCTTTATACTATTGGAACAACATTGAAGTCATTTTATATTATTGTGGTTATTTTTTCACCTTATAGATATCATTTTATTTTTCTACAAATAAACAACTTTTATATTGTTTTATTAAAATGACACAAGTGTCTTTATAGCTGTTACATATGCTATTCCAGTACGAAAAATTTACTGCTTCACACAACGACATTCAAATCGTTCTTTACAAACAAAATGATTTTGATATCGATCCAGTACAAGAATTGTATTGTTCACAAAACGATATTGAAGTCATTCTAGACTAACAAAACGACATTGAAGTTGTTACACCAAAAACGTTTACGGCGAGTGATGAAAGTTGTGGTGCTCGCCATCTATAGTTTAGGAAATTGATATTTTAGTCCCCAAACTTTCATACTTTGTTCAGTTGAGTCATTTTCTCATGCAGTTTTAATCGCTT
Source organism: Fraxinus baroniana (assembly GCA_903798355.1). Classification (NCBI taxonomy): domain Eukaryota; kingdom Viridiplantae; phylum Streptophyta; class Magnoliopsida; order Lamiales; family Oleaceae; genus Fraxinus; species Fraxinus baroniana. Next base: position 2,437 of record CAIGRO010093708.1, on the reverse strand, counting down.
GACTTCTAATTTCATTTAATTAATTCCATAAGATCTTCAATAATTGTTCATGTTCTGGATCAATTATTAGAAACGTACAACTTAGTCCTCAAATTCCAAAAAGTCTATAAATGACTTGTATCACATGTATCAATTTAACATAACGACATTGGTGTCATTCCAATAAAAATTTATCGTCATTGAAATTGTTCTAGTCCGAAACATATTTAAAACGATAGTGATATCGTTTCTTTTCACATGTAACGATAATGATATCATTCTGGGTCAAAATGCCGAAATATCAAAATGGCATTGAGCTCGTTCCAGTACAAATTTGATGTTACTGAAGTCGTTCCAATTCAAAACATAACAAAAGCGATTTTGATGTCATTTCTTTACATACGTAACGATAATTATATTTTTTTGAATGAAATAGTTGAAATAACATAATGACATTAAAATCGTTCTACTACAAGTTTTTTGACATTGAAGTTGTTCCAATCCTAAATATAACTGCAACGATATTGCTATCGTTTTTCATACATGATGATAATTATATTGTTCTAGCTCAAAACGTCGATAGTTATACCACCTTACATGCCTTCAACATATCTAGGACGATCGATTGAATTCATCAAATGGGTTGATACAACTCGATTGACATAGAAAGAAAGATACAACTCGATTGACATAGAAAGAAAGAACGGAGATACTTTCTTTCTATTAGAGAAGTTCAAAGGTAGTAGACAACTTTGTGAATATCAAATGTTGTATGTACTTTTTTTAAAAATGGGATCGAACCTACTTGATGACCTCTTTCCGTCATTGCACATTTGTCGGAGGCATGTTGGTTGATCATAGATGGTCGATTCGGCAACGATATGACTATCGTTATCTATGAAAATAAACAACATCAATATCGTTGTAGTTACATACTAAAATGACTTCAATGTAGGAAAAATTGTACCTGAATGATTTTAATGCCGTTATGGGAATAACATAATGACATTCATGTCATTTTTGTACAAATTTGACAATATTGAGATTGTTCCAGTTTAAGTTATAACTACAACGATATAGATATTAGTTCTTTTCATATAAAATGACAATTATATTGTTTTAGCTAAAAATGACGATTCGACTGTCTCCGATCACCCGACATGCCTTCGATATATGTAGGACGGTCGAAAAATATCATCAAGTGGATTCGATTTCACTCGAATGGCTTAGAAAGAGCGAATAAAGATTCTTTATTTCTGTCAGAATAGTATGAAGGTGATAGAAAAGTATGAAAAGTTTGAAGGTGATAAAGAACTATGGGAACACAAATGCTTCCATAGTTTCTTTTGAGTGAGATTGAACCATTTGATGACCTATTTCGATCGTCCTATGTATGTCAAAGGCGTGATGGGAGATCGTGAATGGTTGAATCGTCTTTAGCCAAAACGATATAATGGTCTTTTTATATAAAAAGAATCGATATCTATGTCATTGCAGCTATGATTTGAATTGGAATGATCGCAATGTCGTCAGATTTGTACCAAAAGGCATAGATGTTGTTATATTATTTTGTGGCTTTGTACATAACGCTATCGATATCATTATTAAATAAAACGATATAAATGTCGTGTTTGTTATGATTTAAACTGAAACGATATCAATGTTGTCAAAATTGTACTGAAATGATATTGTGTCGTTATGTTATTTTGTTGGTATGATACATAACTACATCATTGTCGTTAAGTATGAATGGAAATGATATCTATATTATTTTAGTTATAACTTGAACTAGAAAGATTTCAATCTCACCAAATTTATGCTCAGACGATAAGCATGTCGTTATATTAGTCATCATTTTTTGGAATTTGTACGAGAAAAAATCTCCATTGAACGAAGATGGAAGTTTGGGGACCGAAATGCCAACTCCAAGAAAATTTAGTTGGCGCACAAACAAGATCGATGTTGGTGTACGTATGCCTCTGAGTTATTTACCACCCGAGAGCAAATGGTCCCTTGAACGTGCACTGTGCAAGTTTTTTAGCATAACAACTTATATATCATTTTAATGGTTTATAACGATTTCAATGTTGTTATGAAAATCATAAAAGTAGAGTGTTTTTGCACTAGAATAACATCTATATCGTTTTATGTCTCAAGAACAATTTCAATGTCGTTATGTGAATCAGTACAATTTTGATATTGGAACGACATCAATATCATTTTGTGTCTCAAGAATAATTTCAACATCTTTATGTAAATCAGTACAATTTTCATATTGCAATGATATCAATAGCATTTTTTGTCTCAATAATGATTTCAATATCATTATGTAAATCAGTACAATTTAATGTTAATATCGTTTTATTTCTGGGAATGAAGTCTATGTCATTATGTGAAGCAGTAGTTATATTTTCTCATAAGGACCTAAATATTGCTTAATTGGTCCCGAACGATATCA
>CAIGRO010093684.1:0-14403 GCA_903798355.1 Fraxinus baroniana | reverse complement strand
TTTCATATAATTGGAGTCCTATCAAGTTGTTACATATTTTCCAATAAAGCAAATAAAATATTCTTTTTGATATTTTAACTTTTAAGATAGCTGTTTCATATCTGTATGTTCTTATGGAATGTCTAGTACTGAATATAAAACAATTTTCTCCTGTATTTGTTCAATCTGTTCAGGTATATTCTTTGACACTTATGGGGAGTATTATGAAGACATGAGAGAGTTTCACCAACATCTTCCACAATTATTGAAGCCTGGAGGAATATATTCATTCTTTAATGGCCTTTGCGGTAGTAATCCCTTCTTTCATGTTGTTTATTGTCAATTAGTCTCTCTAGAACTTGAGAATTTGGGTTATTCCACCCAGTTGATACCTTTACCCGTGAAGGATTGTTTAGGAGAAGAAATCTGGGAGGGTGTGAAACACAGATATTGGCAATTGGATACGTACTACCTTCCTGTTTGTCAATCTACAGAGGATTCTGAGTGATGTCTTTTATTGACATTATTAAGTTTTTCATTTATGGAATTTGAATGGAGAAACATGTAGCATCAGACGAGTTATAGTAATTATTTTCAAAATTAAGTCTGAATATTTTGATTTAGATAGTATAACTTCTCTCTCTGTATTTATTTATTTATTTTTTTTTTGGGTGTGCGCGTGCGTGTGTACATGGCACGTGGCAACTAATGCTTGATATATATCATGCTCTTTTGGATTGCTTGCTGCTTGTTTCAAATAAATAATTGTAGTTAAAAACTTGAGAAATTAGTCACAGCTGATCATCAGTTTGCTGGGACATATAATAAGGACTATCAAATATTAGGAGAATTGGACTCTCTCTTCTATTTGCAAAAGCATCCACCAAATTAAGGCCCTGTTTGAGCATTGAGCCCCATTTTTTTTTTTATTATGAAAAATGAGTTTTATGATAGTGATTTTTTGGAGAACCCGTGGTTAAAAAGTTGGGAAAATTTTTGGGTTTACAAGTAAAATTATTTAATTACAAAAATGTGTGGTTGAAAATGAGTTTTTAGAAAATGGGGATCAAACATGGGTTAAATGAGTTCCCATGGGGTAAAATTGAAGAAACAAAAGCTAAATGGTATTGCATGGAGAGGGGGATAGGTTGGTGGGTGGGCGCGGATCCCCTTATCTGTAGCAAGTGAATGCTAATTGTTTCCAGTGGGTGTATTGGTCGTATTGGTCCTATATCATGTTAAAACATATTGGATTTGTCTCAATTCCTTGGGAATTTGATTGACTTCAGGGATATCATCCCCGAGTCTTTCACTGATATAATTAACACATCAAGAAAATATAGGAGGAACGCAAAATCACCATATATTGTAAACCTTCTCAATACTGCATTTTTTGTGTGTGTTTGTGCGTTCTCTTTCTTTCTGTTTTACATTTTTATGGGGGTGGGGTGGGGTGGGGTGGGGTGGGGTGGTGTGGGACTTGTTTAATCTCTTTCATTGAGTATTTCCTCATCAGCTCTATTTGAATATATCTTCAATTTAAACAGTTGGAGACATTTAATAGAGAATATATAGAATGGTAAAATATGTGCACTTGGGAGTTTAGGGTGCATGATATTGAACTTCCATAATATCTGACTATTATAATCACCACCAACTAAAAGCAATTGGGCTGCCAACAATGTGCTTTCCATCCATCCATTTCAAATAATCAAAGCTGGCTGTGCCTGATGGCATGGAATTTGCAGTGAATGTCACTGTGAAACTTTTCTTCTCATATGGTTTGCTGAAAGTGAGCACTTCCGGCTCAACCAGAATCTTCACTGCCTTTGTCTCCTGAGAGACTGAAACTTTGTAAGTTGCTGGGTTACCCACGTTTGTTAGGGTCCTTGTGTATTTGACCACCGTTGGTGCACTGCTTCCACCACCTGGGCCTGATGCCGTCTGGAAAGGAACAGAAAAGGATGGGTAGTTAAGATATCCCACTCCATATTCTTTGCCATCCTTGCAGGTATAATCCTGTTTTGTGATTGTTTTGATCATACTGGAACTGTAGTTTATGGCACAAAGAAAGTCTATATAATTTTCAATGTTGGCATCATAGACAAGACCTGGGTCAAGGGCTGATATGGGATCAACATGTCCGGCACCATAATCAAATGGTGTTGATGGCAATCCGGTTGCAAGATCTTGAATGCCTTGTCCGTTCTTATATGAACTATAAGCTGTGGTCATCAGTGCCGATTTTATTGCTGCGGGACTCCATTCTGGATGGGCAGCCTTGATTAATGCTGCTAATCCACTTGTATGCGGGCATGACATAGAAGTACCAGAAACTATGTTGAAGTCCACATGCCGAGAGTCCTCTTGCAATCCTGTTGGTCCTACTTTTCCCGTCCATCCTGCTAGGATGTTTACACCCGGTGCTATCAGATCAGGCTTAAGTACATCTGGTGTGATTGGGTTTGGGCCTCGGGAACTGAATGATGCTATGACAGGTGATGGTTGGACCCCCAGCTGGGTGCTTCCTGTTGCAACCGTGGCTGTTGGATTTGGTTCAGTAAATATGTACTTTTTTATGATGTCACCCGTTTTCTGACCAACAGCCGCTGTGGGTATGAGATGTGCATCAGCAACCAGCTCTTCTCCATAGGATTCAGTGTTTGCTAGAATCATCCCAATGCCACCGGCATCTCTTACTACCAAACCCTTCTGTGCCCTTGCATTCAGTCCTCGATCACAGATCACAATTTTCCCCTTGACTTTTACTGGAATCAGACTTCCGGGTAAGCACATATTACTGTTTGATGTTCTACTGACATTACCAGCAAACACCAGTGGCATAAAGGAACTGGGTAATGGTTTTCCACTGTAGAGTGATGATCCTGGGTATTTTTTCCCATTTCCAAGGCTAATGTATGCTGGAAATTGACGGTCCATAGTTCCAGCACCAACAGTGGTTATCCATGGCGCAACATTTGACATGCTTCCAGGGATGGGTCCACCATTTCCAGCCGAACATGAAACAAAGATTCCTTGAGATGTTGCTGCAAATGCTGCAATTGCAATAATGTCTCGGAAGTAATCAGTTACTGAGCCACCTAGGGACAATGATAGTATGTTCACACCATCTTCTATTGCCTTCTCCATAGCTGCTAGTATATCACTGCTGAAACATCCACCAAGCCAGCACACTTTATATGCTGCTAATCTGGCATGTTTTGCCATTCCACGCGCTGTACCTGCAGCATAACCAAAGAGGCTTGCTCCAACAACAGTTGATCCAGCTGCTGTGGTTGCTGTGTGTGTTCCATGGCCATCATCATCCCTTGGGGACTTCGATTCCGCTGTCTCATCAATTGGTCCATATGCTGCTTCATAAGCTTGTGAGAAAGACCTCGCCCCAATGAGTTTGCGATTACAGCTAGATTTATAAAAGGTCTTGCCTACTTCACACTCGCCCTTCCAGCCAGTTGGGACTGGCCCGAGTTCCTTGTCATCAAAACTGCTCAATTCAGGCCAAACACCAGTATCTAACACCCCAATGATAACGTCACTCATCGTGTTAGACTGAGGTACAGCTGCATCGTTGAGAAGTCCTAGGAACTCAGGTGATCTAGTCGTATGAAGTTCATATTGCACTTCTTCTTGGACTGATAGAATCCCCTGTTGCTCTTCTAGCAACCTGGCTTCCTCAGATGTCAGCCTTGCAGAGTAGCCATGGATGACATTATTGTAGGTGTAAAGCATATTGGCAGAGTCCGACACCAATTTTAAAGACGAGTCATACCACTGCAGGTGATCTTCAAAACTTGTAGGCATACTGGACTTGTCCATGTGAATGATGTACGTCTTGTGACGGTGGTTCGTCTCGTCTGCGTCAACATATGCATGACAGATAAACAAAAGTGTCAACAAGGAAAGAAACTTGAACCTGTTCATCTCCATCTCCGTTCAATCTCAGTTCTTCACTGACAAATTTGGTTAGTGTTAAGAGAGGTAAGAGACACTCTTGGTTCTCAAGTATTTAAATTTTGGCATATAGATATTGATAATTATTTTTGAGTGGGAGCTCCCATGTAGACACATATATAGTACCGATTATCGCTTTCTATTAATCCTCAGCCTCTAGAAAATAGACTTTATGTTGAAAATCTGAAAAAGTTGCTACCTATTCAAGATTCCATTATTGATCCCTCAATCAAGTGATGTAGGTTGAAAAGAATCTTTTTTTTTTAATTATTATTGTATTTGTGGGATAACAAAATCCACTTTATTTTGATATGAATTGATTTTATCAAATTAAGGTAACTTTCTGTTGGAAAAGATGGTGTCCAGGTGTCTTTCGTTTACTGACTACTGAGCAACATGTTTTATTCCTGTAAATTATAAAATGATCTACCTGGTGTCTTAATTTATGGTTTTTGCGTGTTAGAATTGTTAAAAGAGCAAATTATTCATAAACTGAACGAGCAGAAATAAAGGCACTAAAAATGAATTTGTGGACATATTAGAAAGGATAGGATGATACTTATCGACCGTCGAGGTGATATTAACTGAAGATAATAATGAGGACGATTTGAATGATTGATATGTCTTGCGTACGCTTTGAAGAAGTTCATATTCATACGAGTGATGTGATATTTACAAGAGTTGATAGATCTACAAAGAGTGTAATGCCAATTGGAGGAGGCTAAGGGTTTGTTCTCTTTGTTATTTTTAAATCATTTTCAATTTTCAATTTTCGAAAATAATGAAAATATGTTTACTTCCCTATTTTCAAGAGTGAATTTTCAAAAACGAGTTTAAAATTTACAAAGAAAAGGGAAACGTAAAAAATGTCGTTTTGGCTGTTTTCAGTTAAAATCAAGTCAAAACTTTATTTTTTTATTTTTGAAAACAATTTTCAAAAATGACAAAATGAATTTAAAATTCAAAATTAAGGGTGTGTTTGAGTTACGTTATTTTGAAAAAATGTATTTTCAAATAGTAGATTAATGAAAATGTGTAGTTGAAAATGAAGGAAAAGTTATTGATGTGATGGAAAATATTATTTTATTGAAGAATGTGTGGTTGAAAATGAGTAGAAGAATGAAAACAAAAATTTTAATTTGTACCAAACAAGGACTAAAATTGAAACATGAAGAGAACAACCCTAACCTTTCGAATCAACTCACATTTCACATGGTTTGTATATAATTTTGTTGAAAACCACATACAATGACTTAACGTGAATGTGGGTACTCTCTCTCTCTCTCTCTCTCTCTCACACACACACTCTAGGCGCAAGTTCTATCCTCGTTACCTCATTGCAGTATATTTACTGTTAAAGTTGATACTAGAAATGAGACTTACTATGTTGCTTTCGACTTAATTTACCTCAAGTTAATTATATTAAGAGGTTCAAATATATTATTATAGGGTGGCAGAGGATTCGAATTGCTCGTGATTGGAGAGAGCTCGGAAAATGAACGGTTCAACTTCGTTTCACCATGAGTTTTCAACCAAGTCGAGTGAGGTCGTGCTCTAGACATCGTGGACTTCGCGAGCTAATCCTATATTTTTAATATTCCTTTAAAGTCTATCTTCCAACTCAACTTGTCAGAGGTAGTGCTCATGATCTGAGAAATACCAAACTCTTTAATCAACAAGTTGAACTGAAACTATTGTAAAGATGTGAGCAAAACGAAACAAGTCGATATGACCATTGAAATTCTTATTATATTATTAGAAGAGATTATGTTTGTGAATATAATTATTAATTTATGGATGACCACCAAGTGTCTCCATCGATAATTATAGTCCACTAACGAGTAATGGTCGGACCACTAAACAACACACTGATTGATAAGCCAACGGCATAGAGAGTGATTTCAGGTCTCTTCTGCACCATTAATTTGTAAATCTGATAATTAAAGCTTTTTGCTAGATGATAAATCATGTAATTCGGTGCATTAGTGATTGCTTTTTTTATGTTGAAAGGGAAAGGGTTTTGTGGGAATTATAATTTAATAATAATTGTGGGTTGGTTAGGCAATTAGCTGGAATGACCCTACCATGAATTATTGCCAATGTGAAATAAAGAATGGAATGGACTAGGTACAAGTTTTGTCAAAAATATACTTTAACAAAAGAGATAATTGGTACGATGCATTGTTTATGATTGGACACGTTGAGTAAAGAACAACTTGCTCTATATTTCATACACACAAATCCCGAAACTTGCTCGTATATTTTTTACAATTATTCTCGACTTGTCTGTTCAACTTTTCTATTTCTTTTCGTCTTTACACTCACCTCCCTGTATTTCTATATTTGTTTCATAATTAGTTGAAAAAGAACCCTTCTTGTCATTTTGGTTTTATATCAAATTTAGATGTACAAGTGCAAGATTATGTCGTACCGGAAAAGGCCACGAGTGACTAACGGCGTGCTATCGTGCGCAGGGAGGAGCATACATGAAAACTTATTCTATTGGCTACGTGTCGAAGCCATTTTTCGAGGTCAACACTATGTTAAAGGATTGTGGCTGAATAGATAAAAGTTACTATATAGATAACATGCTAATCTTTCTTAGAAGGATGACCTAATCTCACAGTAGGTACCGATGAGCACTTTTAACTATCTATATAGTTAAGACCATCGCAGCTTAGTGAGGTGTCATTGAAAACACAGATGATTATATATCAATCGTTTGTGTCGTAAGACAACTGGTAAATTCCTGCAATGAATGCATCCTTACGTTTGTTTGGTATTATATGACGTGCATTACAAAGGGTGAGACAAAGAACAATTGGTTGCCTTCTCCATTCAATAACGGCCAATTAGGAAAAATGTATATTTGATAGAGTAGTGTTATTCAGCATAATTGGAGTTTTTATGTAGCGGTGAGATTACTGTCACATTGTTAAATGCACAAAAACTGAATTATAATTATATTGGAAAACGTTACAGTGATCTCACTACCACATAAACTGATGTTAAACACCAGTAAAATTAAATAGCATTATTCCATTTGATATGATTAATCGAAAAGAAAAAAGCAGGCCATGATCAATCAATGTTGATTTCGTATCAGATATACTTGAACATTTACCTAACTAGGTGTTGTCAACTTTTTCAATTATAAACTTGACTGTCCATTTGAGCTGGTCATTTTATACGACGTCCCCACATGTAAGATTGCACCATTATAATTAATTAAGATTAATAAGAACTAAAAAACTTTATCCATTGTTTTGTTTACAATTATTTAACTCTTTGTGCTAAATACGTCTCTATATTTTTTTAATTTACATAGTTTCGTGCTCAACGTAGTTGCCTTTCTTTTTTGTAAGTTCATTTAACATTTTCGTCGCATCAATAATTTATTATATGGTTTCTATCTAATATGACCTTTAAAAAGGTGGATCCGAAGCATATGGAGCATTGTTTTAATAAAACGACTAAATACAAAAAGCGGATCGAAATGAAGAAAAAAGAAAACTATGGCTTTCTTCCTATATCTCCACCCCCACCTCCACCTCCACCTCCCATTCGTTATTTTGCTTATTGTACAATACATGTACAATTTTCATAAATAAACAGTGATAAAAGTCACGAAGTCTGAACTGGTGTATTTAATTTTCTCTAACACCACGTCTATTATTAGAACGGGAGAAGATATAATTATTCAAATTTTATCTTCAACGCGCTAATCCTTGTTAGCGTAGGACAAAAGAAAACAACTACTTGAATTAGGTGTAGAAGTGGATGATGACATGATTGTTAACATCATCACTAATTGAAGACTTTTCTGCAGTTAGTTTTTAAAGTTGTATTATCAAATGTCCCACCAATGTCTTCAATAATGATCATCACAGTATTTACTTTAGATGAACAATGGTTCAATCACAACATAAAATAATCGACCTAAAAGTTAAAAATTTGTCATTTATTGACTCTTACAAGTACAATAATTAGGATTCATGCAAGATTATTACGTCTCTGTTTGGTAAAAATTAAAATCTTAATCTTAATTTAACTCACGACAACTAATTTTAACAACATATTCCATATGACCCATAATTTTTTATCCACATATTTTATCATTTTTTATCGAAATCTGCTGGAATTCTCATTTTAAGCTCCATCGAACATGGGCAATATCGCACTTATAATTATAGGAAAGCTAAAACCCAAAGTAGTAATAATAAAACGAGGGCCATTGTTCCACATAAACTCTATAAAAATAAGGAGACGTACTCTACAAGTTTTCACACTAAATTGTCAAATATGTTCAAATTTCTCTTTCAACATTTCTCCCACTGCTACTTTTGTCTGTGTTTATTACCTTGATCATTGTAAGATTTTAAGGGCGTGTTCGGTATGGTTTAAAATCCAATTAACATTGAAAATATAGTCGTTATTGGGTCTCACTCGTCTAATAAAAGTCAACAATAACGGCTAATTTTTCAATTTTAATCCGATTTTAATATCTACCGAACACGCCCTAAATAATAAAATCCCCAACTAGGCACAAGCTAACTTTACGATAATACTTCTAAAAGTGGAGATTAATGGTTCAATTTTAATCTAATATGCAACGTAATCTAATTATTGTAAACTCTCAAAACATAACTAATTAACAACTAAAACTTGCAAAATAATAATAATAATAATAATAATAATAATAATAATAATAATAATAATAATAATAATAATAATAATAATAATCATCAAATGTGATTAAAGGAACTACTAATTTCAACTTCTTAATGTATAACTATTACTAATGTATTTAACTACACAAAAAAGATAGTTCTTCACAAACTTGGGAGGTCAAATTTTCACATTAGATTGTCCCCTCATTGCTCTTAACACCGTTGGATTGCAAATCAATAAAGTAGATCAAAAATTTAATTTCCATCCAATTTAATCAAAACTTTCCCTCGACATTTTACTCAATGGTTGGTACTCACGCACTTGTCTCCCAATTTCTTGACTTAAGTCATTATAACCCTTCGAGATCACAATCTTACACGAGACAGATATGAATTTTATCATTGACTTCAGATTTATTGTTTTGACTTAACTATTGCACCATTAAAATTTTGACTATAATTTGTCATTTTTTTGTGAAATACAAGCATTTTTTTGTTGTTTTGTACATACTAATCTATGTCGACTAAAATTTTGACATCTCAAACTTATAGTAAGATGAAATAAGATATCAAAATTTTAGTAATGGGATAATCAAGAAGATCGTAAAATTTTATACATCTCAAACTTATTATTTTATTAATAATAATAATAATAATAATAATAATAATAATAATAATAATAATAATAATAATAATAATAATAATAATCAAATGTGATTAAAGGAACTACTAATTTCAACTTCTTAATGTAACTTCTTCTTAATGTATAACTGTTACTAATGTATTAACTGCACAAAAAAGATAGTTCTTCACAAACTTGGGAGGTCAAATTTTCACATTAGATTGTCCCCTCATTGCTCTTAACACCGTTGGATTGCAAATCAATAAAGTGGATCAAAATTTAATTTCCATCCAATTTAATCGACTTTCCCCCGAAATTTTCCTCAATGGTTGCAGGGAAGGACGCAAAACTTTAAAGTTAGAGGGGCATAATTTAACTTATAAAGAAGTTGAGAGAAATTTTACAATCGAAAATTTACATCCAAAAAAAATCGTGCCCCATGTAATTTTGCATCTGAAAATTTACATGGGATATGCCTTTTTCGGATGTAAAATTTAGAAATTTTTGATGTCATATTTCATATAAAATTTTCTAATAAATGATGAAAATTACATTGAGAAATTTGTATCGCAAAAATAATAAATTTTAATAAAATATTGATTTTTTTTTTTAAAAAAAAATGCGAGTTAGACATATTTTTTTAAGACTCAAATTTAACGTATTTTTAACTATTTTTGATTAAGCTTTGAGATGACATAAGCAATTTGTAAATTCGATTAGCGTACGATTTTCGGAGAATTTTTAATATTAGTATATTATCGAAATTCGAATTTATTGTGATTTTACCCGAGTTGGTGGAGATTAAAATCAAATTTTTAGTAAATCTTGATAAAAGTTAAAACAATTATGGATTTCATGAAATATATTATTAAAATTAATTGTTAACTTTGATTTAGATTAAAATTTAGTTTTCAATTGATACTAAATATGACTTGAAAAAATCTTAAAAGTTGGAGAGGGGGGCACGTAGCCCCCAAGACCCCCCCCAGGTCCGCCCCTGATGGTTGGTACTCATGTACTGGTCTCCCTGTTTTTAGTGCTTCTTATTTTCTCCGTCTACTTTGCATTTTGGGTTTTACTTTGGGGTCAATTTTCAGGGCATGACATGCCACATTGGGATCTATCTCTACTATGTCAGCATGCTTCCACGAGAACACAACTAAATTTGCTATCAGGAAATATTTTAGCAACCCTTTCATACGTTTGCATGATTATGTTTACCAATTTTCAAAGCCTTATTTGTGTCCTCATAACTAACGGAAAAACTTTCCAATTTAATGGGTAACTATGTAGGTCTTATAACAACATATTTAATGGAACTTGCTATTTAATGCAACATGAAAAACGCAAGTCCGACCCTAACAATATTTAGAGGGAGGTGAATAGGTATTTAAAGCGGAATTAAATATAATAACGAATTAAAAGGCAACAAGTCATTTTTAATTTTTATCTAAATGATTAAACATGCAAGTCAAATTATCCTAAATTGAATTACCTCAATGTGCATATTATAAACAATGAATAATGAAGCAGAAAAGAACACAATAAAACGAGGGCCATTGTTCCACATAAACTCTATAAAAATAATTTAACAAGAGAGTTGAGGAAATGTACTCTACAAACTCGAGAGGTCAAGTTTTTCGCACTTAATTGTCCAATATGATTAAATTTCTCTTTCAACATTTCTCCCACTGCTACTTTTGTCTGTGTTTATTACCTCGATCATTGTAAGATTTTAAATAATAAAATCCCCAACAAGGCACAAGCTAACTTTACGATAATACTTCTAAAAGTGGAGATTAATGGTTCAATTTTAATCTAATATGCAACATAATCTAATTATTGTAAACTCTCAAAACATAACTAATTAACAACTAAAACTTGCAAAATAATAATAATAATAATAATCGAATGTGATTAAAGGAACTACTAATTTCAACTTCTTAATGTATAACTATTACTAATGTATTTAACTACACAAAAAAAGATAATTCTTCACAAACTTGGGAGGTCAAATTTTCACATTAGATTGTCCCCTCATTGCTCTTAACATCGTTGGATTGCAAATCAATAAAGTGGATCAAAATTTAATTTCCATCCAATTTAATCAACTTTCCCCCGACATTTTACTCAACGGTTGGTACTCACGTACTGGTCTTCCTGTTTCTTGACTTAAGTCATTATAACCCTTCGACATCAAAATCTTACACAAGGCACATATGAATTTTATCATTGACTTCAGATATGCTGTTTTGACATGACTATTTCACCATTAAAACTATACACATTACTATAATTTGTCATTTTTTTGTGAAATACAAACATTTTTTGTTGTTTTTTACAAATCTATGTCAACTAAAATTTTGACATCTCCAACTTATAATAAGATGAAGTAAGATATCAAAATTTTAGTAATTGGACAATCAAGAAGATCATCAAATCAGGACCACTGCAGTATAATCTAATTATTTTAAACTTGAAATATAACTCTAGATTAAAACCTGCAGAAAATCGACATTGACAAATGGGACTACTAAATTATTAGAGGGTAATTATTAATTACTATTTAGGCTTATCAATATAATATAAGTGTTTTTACTCTAAAAATTCGTAACTTGATCAATTTGTAACTTTCATTGGAACTTTAGAGTCTATCATTGTAATAAAATCACACTTTCTTTCTCTCATTTTTTAGCCTTACAAGTGTTAGAAAAAAAAAAGTCATTTTCTAACCATCTATCTACCTCATTTTTAGTGCTTCTTATTTTCTAGCTCTTATTGACCATTTACTTTGCATTTTGGGTTTTAGTTTGGGGGTCAATTTTCAGGGCATGACATGCCACATTGGGATCTATCTCTACTATGTCAGCATGCTTCCAGACGAACACAACTAAATTTGCTATCATGAAATTTTTTGGCAAACCTTTCATACATTTGCATGATTATGTTTACCAATTTTCAGAGCCTTATTTATGTCCTCGTAACTAACGGAAAAACTTTCCAATTTAATTGGTATCACATAATAAATTCAATTATATAGGTCTCATAACACCATATTTAATGGAACTTGCTATTTAATGCCACATATGGTAACATTTAGCACTAGTGGTACTATCCGACAACTTGCTCGTATATTTTGAAGTATACATTATTCGATGCAAATATTATGACATTGTCAAGCTTATAAGTGCACTGAAATCCTTGTGATAGGTATTTTATTTAAAATATTGCATGCAGATTTAAGATTTAGTATTAAATTCTTGTATGTGATAAATTTCTTTTGTTTAGCAATGAATTATTAACATTAAATAAAATATGTTCTTAATTATTGTTGCTCAACAACAACAACAACAATAAGAATATTCTTGACTCCTGAAGAGTACGACATTACAATTATTTTAATCATCTAGAAACCAATCGAGATATTGCTCTCGAACAAGCAATAGACTAAATATATCAATATTTTTGAAAAATATTTTATTGTGCTATTGAAATAGTACATGTCTCGAAAAATAATATTTTATGTAATCTCATAAGAAAAAAAAAAGATGGTGTGAACAAATTTTTTTTCTTGGCATGGATTACATTAACTACTTAATTGATTCTTATATGATTATATAATATTTAGTTCTTTTTTTTCATTGTATAGTTAATTAGACACATTCCAAAACTTGAGTTTTTTGCACTCAACTTATCTATCAAGAATTATTGATCATGTATACTCGATATCGAGAGTTATTATCTTAAAAGATTTGGAAGAGATAATGAAACAAATAATAACAACAGGATTGTGCAAAAATAAGGAAACAAATAATCTCAACAATATTGTGCAAAGCATTTATCTCTTCTTCATCGTAATGAGAACCACGTAGCAACGAACACTATGCAACCCACAACGAGATTGAAGATCCCAAAAAAGTCCAAAAGATAATCCCGATTTTGAATTTGAACCAAAAATTAAATGAATCAAGCAACCAATTAAAAACGGTATTTGAAAGATCTCTTGATTACACAATACGTTGATCCGCACTCGGTGTTGAACGCCACAAAAATCTTCTTGATAAGTTCAGATTGTTCTAAGAAGAACGAAGTTGAAAAACACCATAGCCTCTCGAATATATCTCAATAATCAATTTGTCAAAAGGTCCATACATTGAATAATGAAGTCCTATTTATACTAATGGGCAGAAAACCTAATAAAAACGTAATTAAGTTACAAAATATTTTAAAATTGGGAAGAAAATAGAATTATAGTTTAAAAGGAAAATTCATGAAAAAGGAAAGTTTTTCGCCAACTTGTTCTCAGCCTGTTTTTGTGCGACTGCAAGCCCAAAAGTACTATGCATTCACGCAACCTTGTGAAGAATCTCGTTCCATTTTCGAAAAGTACATATGGACGAAAATATGACAATCAAGTTGAAAGTTATGCCCATTTTTTTATCCACACTGCTCGTTTGCTTCTTGAATTGAGTTGATCCACTTAGTTTCTTTGATCCATTTGGTTTCTTCTTCCAGACTCAACATGAAACTTGTTCCTTGACTTGTTAACTTTGAAATTTCGTCCACCATAGCTTGAGCAAGCAATCCCATCGCTTCTTTCACCCGCTTTACCCTCAAACGTGTCATTGGGTCTCCTTCTATAATCAACGGATCTTGTCTCGGGCTTGTCCTTATCGGGCTCGATTCCTGGATCATGTCATCCCCTCCCTCTTCAAAAGGATTCGTCCTCAAATCTGTACCTACATCAAAAAGAGAGAGATCAGACACATTAAAAGTTGGTGAAACATTATACTCACTCGGAATATCCAATTTATAAGCGTTGTCATTGACTTTCTCCAAGACTTGAAATGGACCATCCCCTCGTTGTTACAATTTTGATTTCCTTTGTTCTGGAAAGCGTTTCTTTCTAAGATATACCCAAACCCAATCTCCTGGTTCGAATGTCACGCTCCTTTAACCTTTGTTTGCTTGTGACGCAAAGTGTTTGTTTTTTACTTTCAATTTGCATCTTTACCTTTTCATGAAGTGATTTCACTAACTCGGCATTTCTTTTACCATCTAAACTACCTCGTTCATTCACAGTTAATTGTATTAAATCCAAAGGTGTTGGCAGATTAAAATCATAAACAATTTCAAATGGCGAAAATGAAGTAGTAGAAT
>CAIGRO010093683.1:0-36831 GCA_903798355.1 Fraxinus baroniana | reverse complement strand
AAGTATGATTTTGCTAAATTAAATAATGGTACTTTCTTCTATACGTTTCTTGATTTTTTTTTTGTTCCTATGGATTTGTGAAATAGTTTCTTTAAAACTCGAAGAGATTTTATATTTGCTTTACTGCATGATGTATGGTCTTTTGATTTCTTCTGTGTATGTGTTTTAGTGTTCTATTTCTTCTTTCTATATGATTTAGCTTTGTGAAACTTTGTTCAGGGAGTAAAAAAAATTTCATTTGTTTTACCTTAGGCTCATAGTTAGTGAGATTGATGATTCTAGCTATATAATGTTTGTTTAGTAATTTTTTTTAAAAGGAAATTGTTCATCTTGATTTTGATTTTTGCTCGGTTTATATACAAGTTTCCTACTGTTTCAGTACAATTGTACTTAAGTTTGGGGAAAAAAAAGCAGTAGAATAAAATTTCACTTTTAGCAAGCCTGAAGGAGAATCATACGAATGAACTAGAAGTGGTATTCGTGCATTGTGTAAAAGTAATTCTTAGTGTTCAAACATTCGAAGAATCAGTTCCTACAGAAATTTCCCAATGTGTTTCCTTTTTTAATGAGGTAGTGTGTGAGAAGGTAATGACAAAATCCACCGCAAGAATTGGTGGTGGTATGTGTATTAATTTATAGAATAATATTCTGTACAAGTTAGTCAAACATTCCATCTATACTATTATCTATAATCATGGGATTGCCTAAAGTTATGTGATTGTGATACGATGAGATTGGCTGAATTATTTGGGACGTGATTCTTGGATTCTTCCATAACTGTAATACCCCCCCGCAAGCCTAGCGACTGAGAATCTTGGACGCGTAGCTTGGATCGTAGAAAAATGAAGGCAGGTTTGCCGAGACTTTTTGTAAATACGTCTGCAACTTGGAGATTAGTGGGGACATAATGAATTTGTAGCTCTCCAGAAGCTACCAGTTCTCTCACAAAATGATAATCCAAATCAATATGCTTAGAACGTTTGTGAGAAACTGGATTAACAGCAAGAAAAATAGAGCTTTGATTGTCACAAAGCATTACTGGAGAGGAGGCTGAAGGCACATGAAGATCACTAAGGAGATGACGGAGCCATTTAACTTCAGCGGCAGTATGAGCCAATGCTCGATATTCCGATTCACAACTGGAACGAGACACCGTCGGTTGCTTTTTAGAGCTCCAAGACACAAGATTATCACCAATGTAAATTGCATAGCCAGAGATTGATCGACGTGTGTCGGGACACCCAGCCCAATCAGCGTCGGAATAAGCAAGGATCTCCCGAGAAGAGGATGGAGTGAAAACCAGTCCAAACCGAAGAGTTCCTTTAATATAGCGAAGGATCCGCTTAATTGCTTGAAAATGAGAAATAGATGGCTTGTGCATATACTGACTGACAGCAGTGACAGCATGAGCGATATCCGGACGAGTGATAGTGAGATATTGAAGAGCTCCAACAAGTGATCGATAGAGAGAAGGGTTATCAAATTCGGGACCAGCAACCGATAAATGATGGGCGACCACCATTGGAGTACTGACCGGTTTGGAATCGAGGAGTTGGGCACACTGGAGGATCTCATGGGCATACTTGGCTTGGCTAAGAAAAAGACCAGCAGAGGTCCGATGGGCTTCCAAGCCCAAAAAATAGTTCAAGGATCCAAGATCCTTGGTAGCAAATTCACGGGTCAATTTGCCAATGAAACCATCAAGAATGGACAAGTTGTTGCTAGTGACCACAATATCATCAACGTAGAGTAATAAATAAATTAAATCAGCACCTCTGGAGAGAACAAATAAAGAGGGGTCGGCACGACTACAAGTGAAGCCCATGACCAAGAGAAAGGAGCTGAACCGATGAAACCAAGCACGTGGGGCTTGCTTGAGTCCATAGAGAGCCCTGCGAAGCCGACATACATGGGTAGGATGTTTGGAATCAACATAGCCAGGGGGCTGGTCCATATAGACTTCTTCTTGTAGAAAACCATTGAGAAAGGCATTTTTGACATCGAGTTGACGAAGGGGCCAATTATTAGAGACGGCTAGGGAGAGAACAACTCGAACAGTAGAAGCCTTCACAACGGGACTGAAAGTGTCATGGAAATCAAGACCTAGTTGCTGAGTATACCCCTTGGCAACAAGACGAGCTTTGAGGCGATCTACAGTGCCATCTGATAAATATTTAATGCGAAAGACCCATTTAGAGCCCACAACATTTTGATTGGGCGGTCTCGGAACTAGATCCCATGTATGATTCTTTTGAAGAGCCTGAATCTCGTCATCCATGGCAGCAATCCAACCTGGATGTTTTGCAGCGGACTTGAAACCTTTGGGTTCACACATGGTGAGCAAGGAATGTAGCAAGCCAGAGTTTGGAACTTGACTTAAATAAGAACTATGGATGGGCTTGAATATCCCTGACTTGGCCCGAGTTTGCATGGGGTGAGTTCCAAGAAGCGGCGGTTGGCCCGTTGCTTGTGTGGAAGGGGCGTCTGGAGTAGTATTAGCAGGCAAGGAAGTGGAGTTATGAGAAGATCCATGCTCTGAAGTGGGAGGCAACTCAGCAAAAGGATCCTGCAAAACAGAAGAGGGCACAAGACTAACAGAGTTGTCAGTTAAACAAGGTCTACACGGAAGCGATAATGAACCGGGTTGTGGCGACAATGGAGCCTCTGAGCGAGTAGTGGGCTCGAGAAATGCACTGATGGGCAAATTTGGCAGGGGCCCAGAGCATGGATTACCCTTGAAGGGATAATTAAGCTCATCAAAAATAGCATGTCTGGATATAAAAACTTGATTAGTGGATCTATCAAGACAACGAAATCCATGATGAGACATACTATAACCCAGAAAAACACATGGACGACTGCGAGGGGCAAGTTTATGAGGAGCATAATCGCGTAAATAGGGAAATACAAGACAACCAAAGGGATGAAAATTAGAGTAAGTGGGATGCTTACCATACAGAATCTCATATGGAGATAGTCCATCAAGAGTAGGCGTGGGTAACCGGTTAATCGTGAAAGTGGCAGTGCTAAAGGCATCAACCCAAAATTTGAGAGGAACATTTGAGTGAAAAAGCATTGCTAAACCAGTTTCAGTTATGTGACGGTGTTTGCGCTCGGCACGACCATTTTGAGAAGGTGTGTGAGGACATGACATTTGATGACGAATCCCGGAATTGATTAGGTGATCTCGAAAAGAGTGATTTGTAAACTCAGTGCCTCCATCACTTTGAAATATTTTGATTTTAACAGAAAATTGATTTTCTACAAGCTTCTGAAATTGAATAAATGTTCTGTAAAAATCAGATTTTAATTTCAAGGGATAGAGCCACGTAAAGCGGGAATAATCGTCAACAAATATCACATAATATTTAAAACCTAAAGTGGAATTGACGGGAGATGGACCCCATAAATCACAGTGAATAAGATCTAACACATGAGAAGCACGTTTTTCATTCTGACAAAAGGGAAGTCGGTGACTTTTTGCAAGCTGACAGCTAGAACAAACAGAGGGATTAGGAAGCAAAGAAGTCACAGACAAATGATGATTTTTATTCAAAAGAGAAATAATAGAATGGGACACATGACCCAACCGAGCATGCCAAACATCAAAAGAGGCCCGAGGGCAATTATTAGAAAAAATAGAAACTAAAGAACAATGTCCACGCTCAAGTACATAGAGTCCATTCTCACGTCTTCCGGTTGCCACCACCCTTCTTGTGACTTGATTCTGTATGAAAAAGCGATCATTAGTAAAATTAATGGAGAAAGGAAAATCGGACGTAAGTTTACTAATGGAAATTAGATTTTTGGTGAGGCCAGGCACAACTAAAACATCTTTTAAAGTGAGAGAGGAGGTGGGAGAGGTGGTACCGGTGTGGGAGATAGGGAGAGAGGCACCATTACCGACAATAACACAGTCCTTACCAGAGTACGTGTCAGCCTGGTCCAAGTGAGCAACGTCGTGAGTCATGTGCGCCGTGGCACCGGTGTCCATATACCAGTCAGAGGCCTGAGTGTCATTCAAGGAACAAGAAGTGAAAGCTTCCACCAGGTTGGCAGCGTTGGAAGCATTGGAGGAGCGGGAGTAGCGCTCACGACAGAAAGTAGCATAGTGTCCTTCCTCGCGACAGATTTGGCAACGGATAGGGCGGTTACGTTGAGAGCGACCGCCTCCTCGGCCACGTCCTCCACGAGAGTTGCGACCGTTACCACGGCCATATGTGAATTTATCACTGCGGGAGGCAGTAAACGCAGCAGTAGTAGATCCCATGGTAGAAGATGAGTCCAATGATCTGACAAAAGTTTCATAATTTTCTGCTTGGGGAACAACATTAGCAAATGAAGGAAGAGGAGTAATAGATAACTGTGTAGTAGAAAAGGAAGAGAAGGCAGAACCAAGTCCACGCAAGTACCAATGAATTTTATCAAGATCATCAATCGGACGACCCATAGCAGCAAGCTGGTCGCAAATGCACTTAAATTCACGAGAGAATGCAGCAACATTTTTATCACCTTTCTTTAGGTTCTGTAGTTCATCTTTCAAGCGGAGCTCTCGGGATTTTGAACGATTGCTGAAAGTGTTTTCCAAGGTGGACCAGATAGTATGCGAAGAAGACAAACCCACAACAGTAGACATAGCCTCTTCCGTTAGCGAAGCAAGAAGAAGGCTCATGATCAACTGATCTGTTTGCTGCCATTCAGCAAATTTTGGGTTGGCAGTAGAAGCAGAATCCAAGGTAATGGTAGCAGGTGGAGGTTGGAGAGAGCCATCCACATATCCAAGAAGGTTCTGACATTGCAGCAAAGGTAGGACTTGGCTGCGCCATAGAAGATAGTTTGAGGAGGATAATTTGATGGTCAAGAGATGGACCATAGTGTTGAAAGACAAAGTGGAGGAAGAGATGTTGGAAGCCATTGGATCGAAGGAGGTAAATCCAGAGAGAAAAAAATAAAGGCTCTATGATACCATGAGAAGGTAATGACAAAAGGTAAGAGTTACGAGTATTAGAAACTAACCTTTTTTAACTGAAAAGGAAGAATAAGAATGCAAATATTTTTGGAAATGAGCTGAGCTAAGTAATTTTCAAATATTTCCTTTTCAAGCTTAGCTAAACACACTAGTTATAGGTAACCTCTACAGAACTATGATTACATTATAAAATCAATGAACTCCTCAAGCAATACAAGCACTTAAAATGGAGGTACAGAACATGTGTGGATTCTACTGGAGAATTTTTGCCGTAACTGGATTTTTGTTTTGTCTTATCTATCATTACTGTTTTCTATATTACTCAAAATCTGAGAACTTGATTGCAGTTATGGAAATATGGCTTTATTCTACCATGGTCTTAATCAAACAGAACTTGCCCTGCTGCACATGTCACCGGCATTACTTCTGTTAACTTTGTCATCTGGCCCAGATCACCCAGATGTTGCTGCAACTTTTATAAATGTTGCAATGATGTGTCAAGATATTGGAAAGATGGATACAGCCCTTCGTTATTTGCAAGAAGCCTTGAAAAAGAACGAAAGACTGCTGGGAGAGGAACACATTCAGACTGCGGTGTGCTATCATGCTCTGGCAATTGCTTTCAACTGTATGGGCGCCTTCAAGCTCTCGCACCAGGCATGTCCTAAACGAAATGTCCCTTTCACTGAATTCATGAATGAGTTTGAGAAAATTAGCATCTTTACTGTTTTATATATCAGCATGAGAAGAAAACATATGATATTCTCATCAAACAACTTGGAGAGGATGAATCTAGGACACAGGATTCTCAAAACTGGATGACAACATTTAAGATGCGTGAGATGCAGGTTTTGCATTCTGTCCCAGATTTCTTGATAAAATCGTGGTTCTTGGTTTATCCTCGTTTTTTCTTTTTGTTTGTTTATTGGTAGCATTATTGATTTCTTAGATGAACGCGCATAAGCAGAAAGGCGAAGCATTAAATGCTACTTTTGCTCAAATGGCTATTGATATTCGAAAGGTGATACTTGATTTCTGTTTTTTCCCCTCACCCTCACCCCCACCCCTCAACCCCAAGTCCATCCACCTTTTCGTTGTTTCATCACATTCCAAAAATTACGAAACAGAACAAATGGAAAAGACTGCTTGGTAGAGATAGAAGGCATTAGTTTATGATAAGATGCTTTTGGTCTTTATTTAAATGGCTGTCTATTCAAAGAATAGAACAGTTCTAAATTTGGATATTCCCTGGTAAAATAAGTAATCAATATTGCATATTCTGGAGAAGGGAAAGGTAAGGAATTGCTTTGTTGGGATTGTTGATATGTGTGTTTTGCAATAGTTCTTCGAAAGAGAATATTTTTAGATCTAAAATTTTATGTTGGTTATATGATGGGGATAATGTTGAATTTTTGTGGAAGTTGCTTGTGGGATGAATTTAAGTTATCTACTATTTGTATGCAGGCTCATCCTGATCTAATGCATGCTTTTCAAGTGGCTGCTGCGGCTGGAGGATCCGGTACTTCTGGTGCAGCTTCAAACAAACCGGGCCATACCAATGTTGGTAGTGAAGCACTTCCCCGAGGAAGGGGTGTAGATGAAAGAGCCACTCGAGCTGCTGCAGACGTGCGAAAGAAAGCAGCTGCAAGGGGTCTTTTGATCCGACCAGATGGTGTTCCTTTCCAGGCTTTACCACCCCTTACCCAGCTTCTTAATATCATAAATTCCGGAATGACACCTGATGGAGTGAACAACGAGGTGCCTGATGGAGAGAAAAAGGAATCAAATGGACATGCTTCGAATGGACCACAATTTCCCGAAGATGACCAATCGAAACCCGTTCAACAGGATCAGACTCCAGCCGGACTAGGCTCCGGCTTGGCTGCATTGGATCCAAAAAGGCAGAAAACAAAAGCCAAAGCCACCACGTCTTGAAATTATGAAGTCAGAGCACACTTAGACTTGCAGGACTTCTTCCTCCATTGTTTATTGTCTCCTAACCAGCTCTTCATATATAGCTTTGCGCTAAGAAGCAAAGTGTTCAAATGTGTCATGTGAGAACAGAGATTCCCCTGATTATATTCAAGAGACATTTTTAGGAATCCTTTTGATATACCAGCCACTGGGCAGAGATCCAATTTTGTGACCTTTTTATACTTTTTATCCGAAGTTTGGGATTTTGTAATTTATATGTAGCATTCGTGGTGGAGTGATGTGTACTTTCCTCTTTAATAAAAACACCATTGTTTTTTTAGACAGTTCTCCATTTCTGTCAGTTCTCTTATTTCTTTAAGAATAAGGAATTATTTATAGAAATCATATAGGTGATGTGTTGACAGCATTTGTATGATGCATTTTCTACTGTTTTGTCGAAAACCAATGAAAAATTGCCAAGCAACCTTCTGTAAAAATTCTTTCAAACTTTTTGTATACCTATAACATAATTGTTTAAGAATTTGATATTTTTGATGAACGTGGTCTTGCAATTGAAATTTTATACTTTTTAATAACGTATACTTATTGTCATACTTCCATTAATGATCATATCTTGTAATTGGTGACAGTTTCTATCCAAGATTTCTATTAGGAGGGTCATAAAAATGATATTTTGATTGTGGGTAACTGAAAAGGTTAGAATAGAATATGAGAAATCATTTTGTTGCTTCTCATTTTTTTTAATTAATTTTACCAAATACCTAAAATAGATATATTGTTTAACAGTTACAAGTTGATCTCCAAGATCAATCCTAGAAGGCAGTGTTTTAAAAAGTTCACCGAGGCTCGAAGCTTGGGCGTTCTCGCTTCATGTCTAGGTGCTTTTTTTATTTTTTCAATAAACGGCTGAATTTTTTCCTTCCATCTCTTTCGTCTTCCGTAGGTGAGTTTTATTATTTTTTAGTCTTTTATTTGACTTTTATTAATTTTTCACTTTTTAAAAAACTTTTAATTTGACTTAATTTCAAGTTTTTAAGACTTTATATGTACAAAAATTAAAAATGACTTTACTCGATAAAGAGTTAAATAAGATTCAAGCTATAGAGCTATTTACACTTGTAATTTTAGCCCCTATTTGAGCCACATTCTTTTTTCATTCTCATTCTTTTATTCATTTTCAACCACACATTTTTCAATAAAATAATATTTTCCATCACATCAATAACTTTTCATTCTTTTTCAACCACATATTCATCATTACACCATTTCAAAAAAAATGCATTCTCTCTCTACTTTTTTGGACAAAATGTAGTCCAAACAGAGGCTTACAAAATCTCATTTAGCCCCTGTTTGGGCCACATTCTTTTTTTCATTCTCATTCTTCTACTCATTTTCAACCACACATTCTCTAATAAAATAATATTTTCCATCACATCAATAACTTTTCCTTCTTTTTCAACCACATATTTCCCATCACATCAACCAAAAAAATACATTCTTTTGAAAATAATGTGCACCAAACGTCTTGAAACTCTCTATTTTGTTGAAAACGTTGTTGTTGTTGTTTATTTTTTATTTTATTTTATTTTATTTTTTTTTAACGTCTAGGCGTAGCTTATATTCGGTTAAGGTTAAGCTCATAAAGCTTTGAGTTTTTCCCATCCGCTTAGCCACGCTTTACACTTTTTAAAACAGTGCTAAAAGGGACCTAACTTCTCCAATTATAAGAGACTATAGTGATTAAGGACTTGTGTGACATTTTTTCTTTTTTATCACGCGATAAAATCCTTTAAATCAAATTGTTTGTTTGAGATTTATGAGTGTGTATAATTTTACATATTGTTTTTCCTTTTTTCACTTCGAAAAAATGCATTTTGAAACCACAAACTAGTTCAAGAAAACTTACTTTTGTCGACTTAAAACAATAAAAATAGTACACTAATAAGTTTTCGAAGAAAATTAAAGTCTTGTTTGGCCCTCATTTTTTAAAATTCATTTTATTAAACTCATTTTTAAGTATATATTTCATGATATCCAAAACTTTTATCAATTATATATTTAATCAATTTTTATTAAAATATACTAAAAGTCATATATTTAGTCAAACCAAGTAGGGGCTTAGTACTTTTTTCGGCCAACAAGAATAATGTTATCTAGTATCAGTGATGCTGAAAGCCGGACTAAATGACTATACTTGATATATTCAATTAAATGAATTTGATGATATTATATTTAAGTGAATCTATGATTTAACACTTATCTAGGAGAAATTTTAATAAAGATAAAAATGAAAAATTTGACCGTTAAGACATGTTGAGCCTTTTTGTTCCTCACATTGGGAGTTGGGACTTATTGTCCAGCTAACTGTAAACAAATTGCTTTCACTCATACTGAAGAAATTGTCACTAGTGACCAGTGCATAGCATTGTTACAAGGCCTACAATGTGGTTTTTAACTCAAATAAGGCTTGCATACGACGTCGTGTAGCAAGTGGTTGCCTTCCGCAGATCTAATGGTCCAAAAAAAGCGCCAAACCATGAATGATAATTGATGCCCAGCCCTAGTACTATCTCTACCCCTCTCTACAATTATCTTAGGGTATCTTATCGATACAGATCTTTATCTTTCCTTTACTTGTTGAGGGTACCCATGTATTCGATTATAGAAAATAATTGAAATAAAGAAACTATGGAGAATCACCATGTATCAAGCAAAGCCGTAGATTACCCTTTTTTTTCACTGGGGCTCATACTAGTATCTTTTTTGCAGGTTCTAAATCTCGCGGCTCGATCTTTGTCTGAATAGGTAGACATATATGTTTCTTTGATTGCCTGTTCATGAATTCTGCGTGTATATGGAGATTTTGTTGTTTTTCAGTTGGTTCTGATTCCGATTGGGTTAATTCGAGGCTCGTCTTCTTCCTTTTTTTTTTCCCTCAAACTGTGGATGCAATTGAGAGTTTTTTGTGGTTTATTGAAGTAGGTTTTTCGAGATTTGAGTTTTAGTGTTGTTGCGCGTTATGGGTGATGATAATTTGATGGATGAGAATTTGATGGATCTTGATTTGAACCAAGAACCTTTGGACCCAGTTGTTAGAATTGGATCTTTTCTGAATGAGTTGGGAACTCCCCATGGTAGTATAGAGGAGAGGATTCGACAGCTTGAGGCTGTCACTGCACGCACTAGGCAGCGCCAGAGGTGGCGTCAAGCACGAAATTCTAGGGGAATCAGTCCGTTTTCGGGCCAGCGGACAGTTAACGTGAATGGGGAGATAGGTGGTCTTGATGGAGTAGATAGTGTTAATGTCTTAGAAAGAACCGGTGAGAGGGAAAGAGGTTGTAAAAGGGATTGTTCCCATTTGGTGGCAAAGGCGTTGGCAATGGATTCTGAGGTCAAGAAGGTTGATAGAGAAGGTGGGAGCTTGTTTGATTGTAATATATGCCTGGACACAGCGAGGGAGCCTGTCTTGACTTGTTGTGGTCACTTGTTTTGTTGGGCGTGCTTTTATCAGGTGTCATATATTGACTCAACTTCCAAAGAATGTCCGGTTTGTAAGGGAGAGGTATCTGATAGTACTGTCATTCCTATTTATGGCAATGGATCCAATGATTGCATGTTGCAGTTGGAGTTGGAGTCTGGTTTGAAGATACCTCCAAGGCCAAAAGCGCGTAGAGTTGAGAGTGTTAGGCAGCAGAACATAACTCGTACCGTGTCTCAGATTCCAGTTGCAGAAGCGCTTAGGCGAATTAGGATTAGCATTGGTTCAATGGGGGATCAAACACGGGAACTGGGTGGTGTTAGTAATTTGAGTTTTCAGTCTGATACTTCGGAGATGCAGAATGCAGAGATTGCAGTCAGTCAACGCCTGAGGAACCTACAAAACTCACAAGTGTTATCAGAAAGAGCTTCTTTCAGTAATGTGGATCAGTTAGTTGGAGATGTTGAAACTCTTCTTGGAAACAGGCTTTCGCAGCTAGACAATCAGCTTTTATCTTTCAATGGTAGAAATTTTGCTTCTATACAGTCAGACCGCCAGCCTCCAGATCCTAGAGGAGAGATCAATATGGTTTTGCCCATTCCTGCGTCTTCTCAAATGGGTGACATCCCTGGTGATGTTATAGATACCCTATCAACAATGACTGATAGTGGGATTCGCCTACCTGCGTCCCCTACTTCCGCATATCTCCAAAGAAGAAGGATCGCTTCAAGGCTTTCCGATATGGATGATCGAGATTCCCGTGAATCAAGAAGGAGAAGATTGAGTTGAATGATATCTAACTGAAGAAATATGGTAAATTTGGATTTCTTGTATGGAACAAGAATTTTAATAACAGATCTGAAATTGGTTTGTTATTTGTTGCATACATACTAACTTGGCCAGCATTTATAAAATTGGCGTTGGTGATTAGGTTTGTTTGACTTGGCATATTTCTTCAGGAAGGAAGGTGGTCATTCATGACAGGCAACAAGCTATCCCACCACTGCCTCCCCGTCAGCTGACCCCACCCGACCAGCCAAATTTCATGTATTTTCTGGTTTCTCGTATTTCTTTCTATTCCCAGATTATGAACGTATGAGTAGAAAAAAGTATGTTCTTTATTTAGACACTATTTCGTGGGGATTAAAATTAGATTTTTAGTAGATTTTGATAAAAGTTGTTGAAATGTGTGGTTGAAAAGCTATGGTCCCATGAAATAAGTGGTTAAATTTAATTATTGACTTTGAGTCTTTGACTTAGATTAAAATCTGATTTTATTCCCTACCAAACATGGGATTAATCTGCAACATGAGATGCCAATCTCCTTTTGGATCTTGATTATGGATTATAATTAACGACAAAAGAAAGTCTTCAACTGGGACGGTGTATGGAGGCAGGGGCGTTGCACAGGTGGGGTGTGGGTAGGGTGGGGAAGAAGTAGAGCTTTTCTTTTTTCTAGTTTTTTTGTTTCAATTGAAAGGGATTCGCTGTTTATACCTCTTGAACAGTATGTCATGTATGCAACAACGGCCTTTTGACCGGTTTTTGTGCAGAATAGTCTATGGGGTCACATTGCTTAGTGACTTGAATTTTAGGGACACCTGCCCTTATCTTCCAATAGAACGGATTGTAGGTGTAATTATCTTCGGAATTTAAGCTAGTAATGGCTTAGGCACTGATTATTTCATGCATAGCATATTTATTTAGGTCTACATACAAGATTTCATATTCAGATGCCGGGCCTTTTTCTTCTTCTTGCCCATCATCTTCTGCTTTTTTGTTCCGTTAGCGTTGTTCATTTGCCATTATTTAGAAAATATGGTTGCAGGGTATATATTACATCACTTCCTTAGCATTTCTGCATTTGCTAATTCATTCCTCTTTAGTTTCTGAAATTACTTCCGAGTATCCAGTGACATTAATGGCTCTGAAATCACAAATTAACTCTGGAGGTTGAATCTCATCTTTTTCCTTTGTATTATTTCTGCTTTTTTTTTTTTCCTTTTTTGTTTGATCTTCTCTATCTTCTTTGCGCTACTACAGAATCCTACCACTCTCATTTTCTTCCATTATCAGTTCATTTTTTATCAATATTTTTGACCTTTTTAAATATCATTTTCTGTGGCCTACGCATTAGTTATAGCGACTTGTGTATGTACATTGGATGCCTTCTATGGTTTCTTAGTGCAAAGAGTGGGGCAAAGGAAATTGATTATTCAAAGCAATGTACCGTGACGAAAAACAATTCATGTACTCGACTCCAAATTTATCAAGAACCGGGTTTCATTTTGTCATCGTCGTTTGGAAAAGGATTCATGAGGCTGATTCCAAATTTACATTTTGTTGTACCCAAAAGGTACGACGACTACCATATGCGTTTTTCCATTGTCTCTGTACTCATCAGTTTGGTGGGCACGTTGTAGCTGTTTTTTCCCGACAAGGAAAAGTATCAATTCATTATCAAGTTCAACATAACAGGCACATCATCTGCTCTGGCTTAGCTGGTCGAACGATACCACAAATGCAAAGCCACGTGGCCCGTCTCACTCAGACCTGAGTGCATTCGACTCGACCAGGATCCATCTGGCTTTTATCAGCTGACATTCAACTAACCCAACAAAAATTTAGGGTAAAATAATAATTTTAATTAGTGTTACAAGTGTAAGTTGACAAAACAACATGACACAAGTTTCCATCCTACTTTTATTGCCCATTTAAAGAAAGTTACCTCATTTTTATGACACCTAAGCAACCTTCCATTGAATAAGTATCAGTTAACTTTAAACTCGAGTTTGAAGTTGTATCGACCAAGTCATTGAAACAACTTGATTACTGATATAACTCGATTTTGAAGTTGTATCGACCAGCTTCTTGGAAGATCGACAACAAACATGCCGTTCTTACGAATAAGAGCTTTTTTATGTTTACGATGTTAGGAGATGGTCGCTAATCGATAGAGTTCATGTTCTAATTGGTCAGTTTTAATTATTAATGAAAAAGTTGTACTGATGAAGTCTTGGTAATAGTCATAAGATGATAGCCTAGACACTGTGCCTGTCTTGTGGGAAAAAGGAACATTTGAATATGAGTAATGGAACCTCTCTAGGTGATATTAAATGATAGATTAAATGAAAGGTAAAATTAAGTTATTTAATTTCAGTTATTTAAGTCACATTGCCGCCACTTGAATTAGGATTACAGTGTGTCCCCAAATTCTTCAATTCGTGTCCTCACAAAGCAGGTCTTTCACGTGTGCACTTTGTCAATTTGAGTTTATCAGTCAACCAGACATTATGCTAATAATCATAACATAATTTTTAATGATTTAAAAAAAAAAAAAAAAACTGAATTATTAGGAAAATGGAATGAAATGAGAGAGAACAAATGGAGAAGAAAAAGGGAACTTTTGTTTGCTCTCTTTCTGTCTGCATTTATTTATTTGCCATTAACAATTTGAAGAGATGGATGGTTTGCCATGTTTAAAAGTCGATTTGAAACAAACCCCAATCCCTATAAATTTTCTTTCGAGTTCTTTCAGTTTCAGTCTCTCTCTACCATTTGAGATATGGAGCTGCGGTTAAGCTTAGGAGATTCATCAAAAGATTCAAAATTATTTAAATTCTCGACAAAAAATAGTAATTCAGAGCATCACGATACTGCCATAAACAACAAGCAGGATGGTCTGGTATTTTGCATGGCCTTGGGTCTAAACTCAACTGTTGGAAATCGAGAATCCCGTGAAAATTATGATCAAGATGATGATCAGACGTTACAGGAAAGTGATGATCATCAAGAAAAGTTAATGGGAACTCCTGTTCAGCTTGATCTTCTCCCTCTTGATCCTGTTCCTTTTCACACTGGATCTCTTCTTCGAGGTAATTCACACTCTTTCGTTTTGGTGCAACCTTAAATACATGGGATATTTTGTTTACATTGATAGATTGTTTTGAATTTGTTTTTTGTTTTTGTTTTTGTTTTTGTTTTTGTTTTTGTTTTTGTTTTTGTGGGGGTTTGTTATGCAGTTTCAGGGATTTCTGAGAATAGTTCTTTGAGGCAATTGGGCTTGCTGAAGCCGGTGGTAGCTTGTGGGGCAGCGGAGGAGGAGGTGTTGTCGGCAAAGGACATCATAGAGGCTGAAAGAACATCTTCTAGAGCCAGTGATGAAGATGAAAATAGTCACAAGAGTGAAAAGAAGCTGAGACTATCTAAAGAACAGTCTGCTTATCTTGAAGAAAATTTTAAAGAACACAGCACTCTCAATCCTGTGAGTGTAAGTTTATGGGAGAGGCAAAAATAATTGAATGTTTAAACTGATATTTTACGTTATGTCTGATTGTTTCAACTGTTTTTCTCTGTTGTAAGAAAAATTTATGATCTAATATTTCGTTTTCTAAGTTTCTTCCCTTTTGGTTCTCTCTGGGAGAAGCAGAAACAAAAGCTTGCACTTGCAAAACAGCTCAATCTTAGGCCTCGACAAGTCGAAGTCTGGTTTCAGAATAGAAGAGCAAGGTATGTATTTATTCCGAATAAGCATTTACTTGTATAAATATTTTATTCTTGGGATCCATCTTAAAATGTTAACTTCGTTAAGAGGGTTTCATTTTTAAACGACCCTTATACATATTTTTTTGTGTGTGTATTAAGGACCAAGTTGAAGCAAACAGAGGTAGATCGTGAATATTTGAAGAGGTTTTGTGACAGTTTAACAGAAGAAAACAGGAGGCTACACAAGGAGTTACAAGAATTGAGAGCCCTTAATTCTTCAAATCCATTCTGCATGGGACTTCCAGCCACCACCCTCACCATGTGCCCCTCCTGTGAACGTGTAGCCACCTCCTCCTCCACCACTCCCACCAACACTCCAGCCGCCAATCCCCCCATTTCTAAAGAATCCACACCTAAAGTTATCCCACTTCCTTTATTTAGACCAAGGTTTTACCCATTCTCCTGCTCTCCGACCCATTCCCATCAGTCTGCACCCTCATAATTTGAAGAAAATTTACAGTTTTTAGTTCAAAATATTAGATTTTGTCAATAGTTGTCCAAGTTATATATACACTGAAATAATTTGTTTTATTTCTATAATATGTTGTTATTTTATTTTATGAGAAATTGTTTGGTGTACTAGGTTCTCCAGTTTTATCATTTTTTCTTTTTCTTTTCTTTTTTACCAGTCTATGCAAAAATATTAATCCTATCAAATTTTTCAGTTTAAATTTTATAGTCATAGTAGAGAATTACAAGAAAATTATGGCTCCGATCGTTCTTTTGTTATGCCTAAAACCTAGTCTCGACTTTTGAACTAATGGTTTTGTACTCCTTACTTGGTATGACTTTAAGCGGGTCGGAGTTTTGTTATATTGAAAATAAAGCTTAGTAAATTTCGATGCTTTCTTTTTCTCTTTATTTCGTTCTTCTTTTCATCGGGATGTATAAACATGTAACGCGCAAAACAATAAATTACGAGAGAAATTTCGTTATTTTGCTTTGCTTTTTGCAGAGTAATTAATGTGAAAATGTTTTGTCCCATGGTCAAAGGCATGCTTTAAATAAAGGGGTGTCAATTTGGTGAAATTCTTTTCAAAGATTTGATTCAAACCCCATTGTATTGATGAAAAGGAGACGCGTGGGGAAATGGTTCATGGAGAAACTGACCATTTTGGGGACCAAGGTAACAACATTTTTATTGATTAATGTTGTCTGGTCAATTGAGGTGGTCTTTTATGAGCACCGATCATGACTACCTTACCCACCCCAAGTACAGTCATCATTATTGAATTCTAACGTTGCTTGGCACTAGACTTATCACGGCACATAAAATATTGCTAGTTTGTATCGGAGCATGCCCGTATACAAGTGAATCGAGCCGTCCGTGTATATACTATGTTAAGGGATAAGATCTCATATCAAATAAAAATGAAAATATAGACGAGGTTATAAGTGTTTGGATTACTTCTATTAATGATGTTGATCTTTTAAGATGGAACCTCAAATCTTAATATAGTATCAAAGCATAGTAAGAATAAAATCCCACATCGAAAAATAATAGAAATATAGACCAACGTATAGATGTTTGGACTACTTTTTTAACAAAGTTGACATTTTAAGATAGAACTACGAATATTAATATATTATATACTCATAAGTTTCTAACGTTGCTTGGCCTATGACTTCCCACGACACTTGAGATACTGCCAATTTGTGTCGGAACATGTCTATATGATGTGTCAACAATTAATTTTAATCACAAATTTCATGGGTCTCGAAACTTTTCAACCTCACATTCTATCAGCTTTTATCAAAATTTTCTAAAAATCTTATTTTAATTCCAAACAAGCAAACAAGGCTAGATATTTCTATAGTTAACATTTGAAAAATACGAGGAGGTCTTTTGAATAGAAAGTTCAATTACAATTATTGTAAATCAACCAATGAGTTGATGGCCTAAGCATCTTATAAAAAAGCAATTTTCATAGACAAAAAAATTTAAAGTAAAATGAAGCCCTTTCGTTACAAGGAGACAACCATCATAATTCATAAAAGAAATAAGCAATCATATCAAGGAGATATCTTTAGAAATATGACTTTAGCGTGCTTACTTTTTATAGAACTCAAAGTTTATGATCAACCATTTAAATTGGATGATTGTAAAGAGATTTAAATTATTATGTGTTAGGTCGACTTGACTTTATACGACTTAATTTATCGTTGATATAAATTTAGCATAAATCTCTTCTTGTATATTCCTCGCCTCGATGCTAGATTTGAGTGGTTTGTGGGGGGGAAGAAATGGAAAGATTTTCATAATATTAATTAATTATGATATTTTTTATTTATAATATTTATTTTAATTTAATTCGATTAGAAATTAGTACATATTTTTAAAATTTCTATAGTTATTTGTATATAGAATATATTCATTTCTTATTCAAAAGTAGAAAAGTTATATGGAAAAAAATAAATGGTATACAAATTATTGTGAATATTTTTATCATAATTACTTAGAGAAAATTGTGCTTATCAACATAGGATAAGATTTAGGTTTTATCACCAAGATTATTGATTTGAACCATGAATACGCAAAACATGTGAAATCGTCATATTTGGATTTGCATGTTGCGGTAAACTTTGTCAAAGGTCACTGAGTTTTTTGATGAAATCTCAATTAGATCACTAAACTTTAATTTTTATATTTCATGAGTCGAGAAACTTCAATTTAATTTCAAATTTTACCATTATGTCAGAGCGGTCATATTATAATTGATCTTCCACACGATGTCTACATGAAACCTTTAAAAAAAAAGGTAAAATGAGGATCATACCAATGTCTTTAGATTAAAAGGTTAAAATACATATTTTTACTTTTTATTTTTTAACCCTTTTATTTTTGTTGTAGTGTCGATCAAACGATTTTCATCAATTTTGGAGACGGTAGGTGACAAGTGCCGAAATTTGAAGCTAAGAAGTTTGTATTTCAGTTTTGAGTTTTGAATTCATTTTGGATTTTGTATTTTTAGTGTTCATTTTGAGATTGTTGAAAATTTATTTTTTTTGACATCTTGAAAACACCAAAAACGTGTTTTGAAAATTTTGACTTGATTATAACTGAAAACACTCAAAACGACCAATTTGTCGTTTTGAGCTTTCCTTGTAAATTGTTAACTTGTTTTCAAAAATGCGTTTTTGAAAATAAGAAAGAGAACATGTTTTCAATGCTTTGAAAATAGAAAACAGAAAACGGCTTGAAAATAGACCCTTAGTTACTCAATTGAAACTGGATTAAAGTCCAGTGACCCGATTGAGACGAATTGAAATTTAATAACGCGCCTGAAGTTTCTCGAGAAAATTTAATGGAAGTTGTAGCATTGTATATTTAATAAAATATATGTTAAAGATTAATATGTAGTCACATTACAATTTATTCAATGTGTGGACTTGGACTGTTCAAAAGGTTGAAATATGTTTGGTATATACTTAAAAGTCTTGATGAATAATTTTTTCATAAAAGTAGTTCTATTTCAGTGCAAAAATATTCATTGAGCTGATGACTACAATGTATGTATAAGTCAAAGAATTGCATTTTCTACACGCAATTTGTGATGACTTTGAATTTGGACAAAGTATATTTGCCAGTTTAAACGTTTGGTTGACTGTGAAACCCATTAATTTGGACCTATTATTTCATTCTTATCCTCAAATCCATGAAAGATTATATGGAATCCTTAATTATTTGCATTACATGTTCTATGATTTTAATACACCTCTTTCATTTTTATCTTGCTGTTCATAGGTCACTACACGAAAGACACTCGGTGATTTATGATCGAACCAAGAGTAAACAATTAATCAGTGTTCTAAAAAACATAAAGCGTAATTAAGAAGATGTTTAATTATCATTAATTGGGAAAAAAAATAAATTTTGAATAGTATTTTTAGGAGAATGTATGGTTTAGAAGTAGAAATTTTTTTGATATGGATAGAATATTTTATTGCTTAAATGCATTGTTGAAAATGATCGTTAACAAACCATAAAATAAATTAATAGGTATCAAATATGCTCTAAATGCGAAGGCCAAAGCTTCAAGTTTCACGAGCCTAAGCGAGGTCTAAGGGCAAAAAAGCGTCCCTTATTTTTATTATTATTTTAAATATTTAATCATTCTAAAAATTATTCAATAATTAAAATAATACTTACCGAACATCTAAAATTACAAAATATTATATTCTTACAATTAGTTAATTATACTTTTTCAAGTTTTCGAAATGCAAAAATTAGATTATTTCTTTCAACTTTCGACTAGACAAATTCTACTTCACAAATTTACAGGAACTTCATATATATTTTCAAAGTTTCCAAAAGAAAAATGATAAGTCTCAAAATCATGGTAATGTAATATAAATAGCACTGTAACTTAAATCTTATCTAAATCTTTATTAAATAAATTTTAAGTACGAAGCAATGGGAACGATGGAACCTATGCATGCAAAAGATTTTTTTTAAAAAATTGTTTTGTAGAGATAAAGTCATTTAAAAACTTGAAACTAAAGATTAATAAACTAAAGTCAAATAAAAACCTTTTAGTAAAGGAAAAAAATTTAAAAATTAAAAGATTAATAAACTAAAGTCAAATAAAATACTTATAAAAAATGAAAAAAATAAATGAATTAATAAAGTGCACCTTGAAGCATTAAGCGATCAACTATAATTCGCGCTTAATGCCAAGACAAAGCGTTTTGTTAGCGTTTAGCGCACTTTTTAGAACACTACAATTAACGATTGTACTATATGTACATCATAATTTATAAATTTATTTATCAATCTCTCTTTCTTTTTGCCAATAACCCTGAGCCCATAAATATAATGGTTCAATTGGTGAAGAGATTTTGACCGTATTAATTTAACTTATCATCACCTCATCGAACTGTAAAAAAAATCTATCAATGATAATATACAATAATCATTTTCCAACAATTACAGGTCGAATTAAAAAACACATAGAATTCTTGGGGTTGCATATGATCTATAAGAGTATGACAAAGCTTAACTTTTAAGCAAGTTGCCACTATAACTATATATCTGACAAATTTAATCCATATTTGGTCCCATTTTTAAAATTCATTTTTAATCATACATTTTATGATAACAATTTTATCAACTTTTAAATATCACAAGGGCTGTGACATTATTTATGATGTGACAGAACATCTTATCTCATTAGGTGCATGTACTTAGTCCAAAAGTGGAAATCTTAGCATGAAAACCGAAGTAACCAATAATTTGTTTTAGCACAAAATCTAATGGGATTTGAATTGTTGACAACTTTCAGTCAATGTCCATCTTCATTTAATGATAATTATTTTAAGAAAATGAAAGCTTCACTTAAAAATTATGACCAGTGAAAGAAGGAATTCTGTAGCTTTGATATTGCATTTAGTCAAATAATTGAACTTTTAGATTATTCTTTTATGTCAGACGGAATTTAACATAGTAATGATCATTGAAACATGGGAAATTGTCGTGCTTCTTGAGAAATCACCCCAGCTACAGATTGCCCTGTGCCAAATAACTAAAACACTACTGCCAATAATCCAATGTTAGAAGAAACCATGGCATTATACAACAGAGCACCCCGCCCCCACAAAAAATCGAACCCATGTTTCCCAAAATGTACTTGCACAATTTCCGTCGTGCTTTCGGGTTTGTTGATCTCATTCCATTGATTGCCTGTGCGAGAAATGGCCACCCTCATCTGTCACGAAGAACCAACATGAGGTTAAGACATAATTAACTGTTTCAAACTAAAAGCAGTATCAAGAAAAATACGTGAGCCTGCTATTCAGTGAGTAAAATAGTTAAAAGCAACAAAGACAGTTTCAGAGCTGCTCTTCTATGGAAAGAATGTAAAACTGCATAACCCAAATATCATTTTTTCTATTCATTTGTCAAACCAGAAACACTTCTTATGATCCACCAGGAGAAAGGTGTCCAAATCTCTTTTAGAAAATAAAATTTGACTGCCCATAATGTTTCATGCTTTACTATTCGGCTTAAAAGGCTTTGCTCTTTATTCCCCAACAATGTCATCAAACTGCATTATTGGTAAGGGATAAATTCCAAACAATTGAAACTCAATGTCTCCAATTGTTTAGTGAAAGGGAGAGTGCTATATATATATAGCAAAAGATGAACTTCCATCTTAAAAAATTATAATATGGCTATGAACAAAACCAGGCACAAATGTTATGCAAAATCGTACCACTTTCACCATCAGATAGATCAGCAAGCCTCTCCAGGGTATCAGCTAGTGCTTGTTCATGCTCCTATTTTACCAAAAGAAACAATCGCAGACCCCAAGAAGTAAGCAGAGTTGATATTCAAGTCTAGTTACTGAACATTACAGTAAAGAACTTAGAATTATATATATGATTAGGAAAATAATATGTTCAAAATTCTAAAAACAAAAATAAAAATTCTATTTTTCTAACCTTCAGCACTGTCTTTGCCTTCTCTATATCCACCGGGTCAGGATTACTAGCCTCCAAAACCCTCTCCACCTGCCAAGATCCAATATTAATTTGCATCCACAGGAAGACCTACATCTGAATAGATGATACGTGTGAAACTGTTGCTGCTTACCTCCCTGATTAGAATGTCGGTGTTAAGCAATTGAAGCATGTCATTGGATCCCTTCTTACCAATGCCATTCTGGGATAGTAGAAACTCCTTCCTAGATTGAACTTTGTTGAGTCCCCTGCCTCTTCCTGAACCTGGAGCTCTGTCACGTCCCGGAGGTCGATTCATACCATGGCCTGTTACACCATATCCTCCGTGCCGGGAAATTCCTGGGTCTTCTCCTACCCATTGGATATCCTCAGGAGAAATCTGCATTGTGTATAAGAAAATGTATTAGATGAAGACACAATCTCTTTCTTCCCATTATTCATTATACTTCGAGACAAGCAACCAATTCTCCAACACCAAGAAGCAAGGTGTGACCTCAAACATAAAGGTGAAGCTTAAGGTATATACTTAAGATTAACTTTCTTCTGGTGTGAAAAATATGTACATGTCTTTAACAGAATTTGCGAACATGTTTCCCTTGCATAAATCTCAAGTGGCCCATGCCATTTCACTCAAAGTATTGTTATAAAACTAAGAACTACAGTAATCTAATTTAAGGTTTACTACTACTTACAACTGTCACCCACACCAAATTAACCTATGCATATATGGATCAACTTTTCTGTCATTGCTAATATAATGTCCTCAAATTCAGGACATAGATAAATTTTTCCATAACAAATCCATTGTCAAGCTTGACTTGGCATGCACGCCTATTCAAGTAGGATGTGAAATTTGTGTATATTGTAGTCTTGAGATTGTCCTATGGTTATGACATCAAATGATACACAGACTATATTTATACATTAAATGTGGACAAAACACAAAAGGGAATATTTTTAACAATGGCAGCCCGACAACAAAGGTTGGAGAGTTTATATAGGAAAGTACACATAGAAAATGTACATCTCAATCAGTAATGCAGACATCCTATTTAAGATGAATGGAGTAAATGAATATTAGCACTCAGCTCAGTTCTAACTGAAATTTCTTTCTCCTTGCTGTCCTTGCCACACTTAATTTTTGCTCACCTAAAAGCAAGTTCATAATGGAGAACTCAAGTTCTAAATTATGCTCTGTTCTGGGAACCATTTTAATAATCTTCGAATAATGCTTATAAGGTTTATTTTACTTTTTATCATGAATATGCATCTAGGAATTCTAGAATGAAAACATTGGTCAAATGGCTACTTAAGCCATTCAATTATGAGTTAGATGCAGGGCTGAGAAAATGGTGGAGATAAAGGTTATTTTCCCTTGATGACAAATACACATGAAACAAATAGAAAATCTCCTTCAACTTCAAGATAAAATCTTCTGCACTTTCAAATTGCCTCCAGTAATGTCTCAACTAGAGCCTCGAATATGGGCATAAAAGATGGCACCATCTAGTCCATCTATCATTTCATGCACAGTACATAATACATGATGAATTCACCACCACATCACCAACTTGAAATTGTCATGGAAAAAGTAGGTTTCTAAGCTATAAAATCATATTCAAGATAAGCTAGGTTATACCCTGTTGAAGGACGCTTAATTGATCCAATCACAACCAGAGCTTGACCAGCCTAGCTATTCTTTTAAAAACATTTATAATATAGCTTATCAAGCCAAATTGAAGATGATTTTAAGATATTAAAAGTTCTACAACCTTTACTTGATTATCTTAAGAAGTAACCTCAAATGATCCTTTGAAGGGTCAATTTTAAATCAGATTATAAATAGTTCGGTTCAGTTTACTGTATGTCCCATCATACCTTCATTAAAATGGCCGGTAAGAACTAACCTCAAATGATCCTTTGAAGGGTCAATTTTAAATCAGATTATAAATAGTTCAGTTCAGTTTACTGTATGTCCCATCATACCTTCATTAAAATGGCCAGTAAATTTGTCCAAAGGCAGAACCACATTAAGCCCCCGTTTGAGCCAAATTAAAATTTTCATTCTCATTCTTCTACTCATTTTCAACCACACATTCTTCAATAAAATAATATTTTCCATCACATCAATAACTTTTCTTTCTTTTTCAAACACACATTCTCCGTCATGAATTAAGAAGATAAAAAAGAGAGCCCATGTTTGGTACACATTAAGATTTTCATTTTCATTCTACTACTCATTTTCAACTACACATTTTTCAATAAAATAATATTTTTTATCACATCAATAACTTTTCTTTCTTTTTCAAACACACATTCTCCGTCAATCTACTATTCCAGAATACATTTTTCCAAAATAATATGGCTCAAATACACAATAAGTAGTTTGGATTCAAATGACCCACTGAGTCGGCTTAATATAAGTAGAGAAAGGGGATGCGGAATATCAATATATGCACGATAAGGACATTTTCAGCAACTTTTCCTTGTGATCTCACTGAAATAGGAGGAAAACATAACATATGGGATTGACAAGAACAATAACCAGGGGTCTACATTAACTGATTATGGAAAATCTGGACCTGATAGCAAAGAACATCAAGTAAAAACACTATAGTAAAATACATATCTTCATACATAGATTCATTCACATTATTGCAGAATTCAAAATCAGATTTTATTTATGGATTATCGTAATCTGATAATAGGACTCATTAGTGATCTTGGCTTACGTGTTTACTTTCAGTTTACAAGATTTTGAATTTTTCACTCAATATAAACTGTAAAAGTTATTGTAGAGGTTCTTTTACTATTAACTGTTGGGCAACTTGTACCTTTAATGGTCATGTTCATGAGGCATGAGCTATTCTCTAATCCCACAGAAGAAATCTTCCTCTGCCATATCTTCTTTAGGTAGTTCATCAAATAATATACTTCCAAAAATGCATTTTCAATAATAGTCTTTTTAGAAGAAAAAAAAAAAACATCAGATAGCGACGGATATATTGCACTGTCTTTTGAATACTTAAATGCAAAAAAGAAAGAAAAAAATGCATGGGTTCCACTGTCATAACATCCTTTTCCACCACTCCATTTGGTTCCTTGCGTGATCTACAGCAACTAGGTCCTTAGAAACTATCACAAGTCATGTTATGTATGGTCTACTCGTCCTTTCTCTACTGGTATGTTCAACCAAGATTGCATACTCTTATGAATGGGAGCTTCTTTAGGTCAAAGCCAAACATGTACAACCACCTAAGTCATTGGAACATGTTTTGCATAGACCTAACTATCCCATCCATCACTTAGATGACATCACGATTTGGTTCTCGTATATGTTGTCCACAAAAGTGAGAAAATATGAATTTGTCCATTCGCCACAGAACCCAAAATATTTTCAAAATGTTTTGTAAGATGTAAACAGAATATATACATACATCGGCAAGGTTGACCCATTCCCATGTTTCGTTTGCAGTACCTATATCATAAACAAGAGCATGCAGACCCTGAAAGAGATTACAAAACAATTTTAGCACTGAACCAGCAGAAAGTAAATATATGAGCGACGAGAAAGCAGCTAAACCTCATCCGGCTTGTAGTTAGTGATAACAGCTTCATAGAAGTTATTGTCATCAGGCCATCTGGTCCTCACTTTCCTTCCAACTAATGTATCATATGAAGCTGCTTCAGCAGGCTCATATGTAAGACCACCAGAAGAAATACGATTGCCAAATTGACCTCTTCCAGTTGGACCCGACACAGGATACTGCATTTTTATCGAAGATGCACCTGGGGGCATCTGACCCTATAACGCAAATTAGAATTGAAAATTAAAACCGAACAGCAGGGGTAATCTTAAACACCAAAAAATTATTGACTGACAGATTTATGTTTTCTGCCCTTGGCTCCCATATTTGGCCCACGCTTTGCAGATGATGAAGATGGATGGTTTGCAGAAGCCATTGCCTGTGAGTGGAAAGGAGGAGATGGCCCACCAAAGGATTGTGGAGGTAATGAAGGGGCTATATTCTGCTTTATACGAGAGACTGAGACTGAAGGACTGGGCACTGGATCATGGCTAGTACCAAGCATGCCTGGTTGAAGCCCACCTGACTGTCTCCATTCTCTGATAGCATATCCCAAAATTTTATGGAACAAATGAAAGAAACTAGAACGTGTTGAAAATAGGGTAAAAATTCTAAGGGAACGAAGCTTGTTTATAAGGACAAAACCTTATTCTTTGGATTACGTCATCGGCATTAACCCTGCCAAGGAGCTCCCTGTGTTCTTCATTAGACAGTCTTAACTCTTTCCTAAGTTCAGTTATTAAACTTTCTTTCTCCTGAAGAAAATAGATTTCATTGACCAGTCATTTAAATCTGATCAAACAAATATGCCAATATTATGTTCAATGAATCAATATGAACATTTTCAGTTATTAAACTTGAGAAAATAGATTTCATTGACCAGCCATTTAAATCTGATCAAACAAATATGCCAATATTAGGTTCACAAGTTCAATATGACAAAAGGTACCCAAGTAATCGCATCAGCTTGCGCTTTAAAGGCTCTTAGAACTGAACTGTATGCCTCTTGCTCAAGCTGGTGAATTTGGGCTTCCATATCAGTTTCACCATATATCCTATGATGTGGAACAGAATTCCTAACAGCAGGTCTTCCATTCCCCCCAATGCGGCCACCTCTTTGAATTCTGTTTTGGTGTGTTGGAGGGAGATCATCATCTGTTCCTGCAATAATAACAGTATAAAAATCAATCCCATTGATTAAAATCACAGGTGCGCTTTTTCCCACAGTACTCCAATATTCCAATTCATGCATCAATAGACATCTCTCCTTGGTGGAAAAATGCTGAAACCTTTGAGTTCATAGTATATCTAAATTCTAGTAATATTGGTTCAAAATGGTCAAAATCAAACTTGACATTAATATCGTGTTCTAACTTGTCAGACTCTCAGGCTAGTATGTCCTGTATGCCAAAAAAATATTAGGATTGTGCATGTAATGGGAAGTTGTACCCGACCACCACTCCCGAGAAAGAAAGAAATAAAAAAGGGCAAATAGTTGTATCATGCTCGCAAGTAACTTGCATATTTTACAATTTACATATGACGTAATTTTAATCCTGAATTTTCAACTTACAGTTTTGAATCAAGTCCATCTATACTAGAATAAATTCTCCAAAAGTATGAACCTGGCATAACATTTCCCACTTCTTAATCATTTGACACATCCTGGAAAACGTGAACTAGGTAGTAATTTTTTTTCCAACCAATGCATACAAATTAATCCAAATATTTCAATCATCTTAAGCATGGCTAATCTTACATATATGAAGTAACAGTTAGGTGAAACTAAAGATATGTTATCCTCCAACACATGCAAATAAGAAAGATGTTACGCAAACATTATTGAAAGAAGCTGCCTTCAAGTCCTCCGAACTATTTATTTAGGTAAATACGGCTAAAATAAAGGATATTAGTGTTTCTTCCAAACCACTATTACTACGGATATTTTAGTCACCGGGACATAGAAAAAAGTGATAATCCAGATATTCTAGTTACAGCAAGATGATTTCCACTATCTCCCATCAAACCATGTCAGTTTTGTGTAGCACTGCTAACTCCACACAAAATATCCAACAAACTAACACTAAATAACTATAGCTCTAAAAAAATAACCAATCCATAATAAAAACAAGGAAGTTGCATAAAAATTCAGGCATAAAATTCTAGGCCACCGAGCTCTCTCTTGAAAAACAAAAAAGCACTCACAACATCAAAGAGAAGCACTTCCACATTTCTACCGCGCCAAGCTATAAAGGCAACTCAGAAAATCTCAGTGAGTACATTCTCAAACAACGGTACAAAAAAGTTCAAGAACTGACATTCACTACTACCCCTAGTTACCACAGTCCCACAAAGCCAACAATGTACGTTATCACATTACGGAACCTTATTTATCACAAAAATCACTGCAATGCCTAATTTGTAGAAGTAAAAATCAAATATTTTTAGTGAAGGAAAAAAAAAAAAAAAAAATCTCACCACTGCTATCGTAAGGCTCGTAGTCCATTGCCAGCTTTCTCAGTCCCACAATTCACGAGTTTAAAGCTAAATTTATTACAGCCCAAAATTCTTCTTCTAAATAGAGAGCTTAAATCACTATTAAAAAGAAAAACAAAAGAACCTAAAAAAAAAAAGGAAAATCTTATCGCAATACGCCTTTAATATGCATAAATTTGTGTAAGGGGTGGGAGAGATTCGATTCAGAGAGAGGGGCTTGAGTTCCGCCTCCGTTTGGGAATTGTTCAAACCCCCGTTTCGTGTGATTAAAATC
Source organism: Fraxinus baroniana (assembly GCA_903798355.1). Classification (NCBI taxonomy): domain Eukaryota; kingdom Viridiplantae; phylum Streptophyta; class Magnoliopsida; order Lamiales; family Oleaceae; genus Fraxinus; species Fraxinus baroniana. The sequence continues at coordinate 9,088 of CAIGRO010093683.1, read as the reverse complement.
AAAATTTTTATTTCAACTCAAATAAACAATTAATTTTATTCATAAAATATTCATAAATTTTAGACATATTTAATTAATTTTTATCAAAATTTATTAAAAATTTGACGATTCCATTTTTTTAAAATACATTTTTCTCTCAGCAATTTTCAACCGCACATTTTTCAATAAAATAATATTACATTTACAGTGTGTTTAGTGCATATTAAAATGAGAGAAAATATTTTTTTGAAGTGATGTGATGAGTAATATGTGGTTGAAGAAGAAGGAAAAGTTATTGATGTGATGGAAAATATTATTTTATTAAAAAATGTGTAATTGAAAATTAGTAGAAGAACGAGAATAAAAAAAAATAAAATAATGTGGACCAAAAAGAAGCTTAAACTCAAAAAATTTCTTATTTTTTAATAACACATTTTCCATCAATCTATTATTCCAACATATATTATATACTAAAAATGGGATTCAAACGGCCCCACCAAATAATGGCTTAGCTCTAGTTTGATTCCCATTTTTTTCAAAATACATTATTCTTTCTCTTTTTTTCAATCACATTTTCAATAAAATAATATTACACGTAAATTCAAAAAGATTTCTTATTTTTTAACTACACGTTCTCCTTCAACTTACTATTTTAAAATGCATTCTACACCAAGAATGGGGCTGAAATAGACCTTTAGTCAAAAACTTCAAAAAATTTAAAATTTAAAATTTAAAATAAAATTTATATGAGAATGACATTTAACAGATTCATTTTTTTGAACTTTTCTTCTTTTGTAATAAAAAAAAAAAAAAAATTATTACGTTGCTTCAATAGACAATCACAAAGATTAAGCAGAAATAAGTAAGTTCAAAAGTTTTCAAAACAAAGGTTCTTCGGGGGACAAAAAAGATCCTATAAAAGTTAGGAATGAAATTTCATGTGATGCACCCTTTAATACCCGAGATAAGTATAGCTGAGAAATTATGGATAATTTTGGGATGAAAATGACTATCGACGAAGGTCAATACTCGGTCGGAATAAGTACATTATTACTATGGTCGATATTGGCCTTTTTACGGATCTAGTACAAGAAAACTTCCAAATGAACTCTGATAAGACCTCGAAAGACAACCCAATTGGGGGGAGTCGATGAATCCAAAGTACCTAATGCCTCCTGAATTTAATGTTCATCAATATGTGCGTCTCATAACAGAAAAAGGTCAAAATTGCTTGTAATTTTTAAATTTAAAGAGTATGAATCTAGACATTCAAGAAAACTCTACCTTTGAAACACTTGATAATACTAGTGAATCAAAACCACGTTTAATGAATTAATGCACGTAGAATCAAAACCACGTTTAATGAATTAATGCACGTAGAGTTTTTTTCCTCTTAAAATTGGAACTAGAAGTATGTTGGAGGGCATATCAAAAATTAAAACATCACCATTAGTTCGTGCATAAACCAAAAAGAGTGACTAATAAAGATGCTCTAAGCATTCTTTTACAATTAAGTTCAAACTTTATCAAGTAATTCATAAAAACGACTTTGGTATCAAAATTTCTTGACCAGTGTATTCCATTCTATATGACGAGCAATTTGATCAAACTAATTATTTTATAATTTTTTTCAAAGAACATATAAGTTGACATAGTAAGTAAGGATAATTTAAACTCACTCAGTCTCCTAAAATTTCAATGAAACGGGAAGGATAATGACCATCTCGATCTCATTCCAACCACATCGTAATCTCTAACTTTTCCTTCCCTTCATTTTTTCTAGATCATTCTCCCCGTTCTTGTATTTATGATTCCCTCTCCTGCTAGCACTCGTGATCGGCAAATTTTTGTAGGGAAAGGGTGGGGAAGGGTCTTTTTTTTTTAGTTGAAAATAGAAATTAAGGGTAAAATATAATTTTCAATTAAAATCTCATGTTTGTTACTTGGAGACTATTTTTGTCAAGAAAAAAATATAAGTTGAAGACCAACTAGTAGCATGGTGAATAGTACAATTTTGATAGACAAATCTTATGATCGAGGCCCGATAGCCCCGACTGTGTTTTCCCATATACTATATATAGGGATGGCAAAAAAACTAGTCAGCTCAGGTTCGAGCTCGATTATAACGAGCTGAGGCTCGGATCGAGCCTCATTTTTTTTTGCCGAGCAAAAAAGTTCGAGTCGAGCTCGAATTTTTTTATTTAATTTATAGTACGTATAAACAGTACAAATTTTAAATTTTTTAAGTAAAAAAATATAGATTTGACATTAAAAAATAAAATAATTCGAGTCGGCTCGGCTCGATCCGCTAAAACTCGAGCAGAAAGCTCGGATCAAGCCTCATTTATTTTTTGCCAGACTCGACTCGATTCTGATCCAAAAAAACTCGAGCTTTTGTGCGCGAACCGAACCTGAGCTTTTTTTTTCCGCTCGAGCTCGAGCTCGATTCGGCTCGGCTTATTGACATTGCTAAATATATACGAACAAGGCCGCGCTTGGTTCGCGTTAAACATCTCAGGAAAGAAAAATGGCAGAAGAAAAAACAACACCACCACCGGCGTTGCCCCCGCCGGCTGCAGATGCGCAGCTTTTTGGGCTCCTCTCCAATCTTCTCCAGCAGGTAAACTTCTCCAGAAAGATGCAACAATACATATATATTCGTTTTTGTCTTTTAGTTCCTTCTTTTTTCATTATCAAGAAGTTAAGGAATTATGACTGCGTAATGATTTTGCTGACATGGGTATTCTTTTTTTATCGTTACGCGTTAGAAATTGTTTATTTTCGATCTTATGATATGTGATCTGGTAATTGGGGCAAAACTATTATTCTTGATATGCCTCTTTTGACGTATGGTACATTGATTCAAAATTGAGATACATTTTAAAGATAATGCTGATTTTACTCAGTTCTGCTGTACGTAAGAATAAATTCTTGCGACGATTATAGTGATTTCTAAATTTTCTTTCTCCACCGTGATGTTTGGGTGATAATTTGCAGCCTGGGAGAGTCTGAGCTCATTTTTCACCTTTTAAACCTCTTTATGATGATTTTTTTGAATGACATAATTAGGACAGATTTTTATTTATTTTTTTAGTTCTTAGAATTTCTCCAATGTTATCTTTACATCTGATTTTAATATTTAATTCCCATTCCCTGTAATGTAATGGGTAAGTAACCAACGCAAAGTCCCGAAAATTGTGAGTAGTATCAAATCTAGACCAAGATTTTCATTTTATGCATCATGTTTTTATGTCGGTAGCATGAAGTTGAGCATTTTGTCTCTCGATGTGTCTCAACAGTTTTGCGAAATGTATACTATGTCTAGAAGTAGGAAGAAGATTCGAAGCATATTTCGGCTAGGACTAGTGTCATCTGACCCTTGAGTAATGTGAAGACCAGGAAGTTAACCGTGTAATATAAAATCCTCCATGTTAAACTGAATTGACCGATTGCTTATATCAAGAATACTAACCTAGTCATCTGAAATCAAAATTGTATCATCTGAACACAATAAAGTAGAATGGGCTGCACCAGCTGAAGGAATAAAGTAGAATTATAAACCACAAGAGTGAATCCAAGTTGTCATAGCTAGTTACTGATTTTGGTACTCCAATCCAAGGATAAAGATATTAGTAAAGATGACATGCTTTGCCAGGTTGTTGAAGTGTCAGAATTTTAGTTATGATAATGAGTGAAGAATCAACGGAGGCAACATGACATGACACGAGCAACTAGTGCAGTACTTTCTTCACAGTCAATGCCGTACTTTTGATAAACATATTATAACATTTCCAAGAGACTCTCTACTCTAAAAGAGCATATTTAGCCATTTAGATAATATCTATAAATTTAGAGATAAAATTTTGTAAGTACTCCAATCAGCTTTCTATTTTTAACACTGAACTTTGGGTTTGCTTTCCAATGGTCCTCAGTTCAAGTCTCCTCAGGGCCATCGAGGTGAGTACCCCGACCATAAATTTCAGGGCCCCGTGGAATTAGTCGAGGTGCGCGCAAGCTGGCCCGGACATCCACGGTTATCAAAAAAAAAAAAAAATAAAACTTAACCATTTACTCGATCACTACGCTCCTTACATTCTGAATTTATGACTTAATGGATAAACTAAGAACAAAAACCAACAAGAATAATTTCTCAACAAAAAGTAAACGACTTCAANGACATCCACTGTTATAAAAAAAAAAAAAAAAACACTGAACTTTACTACTTCCAAAAAATTATTTATTATTTTTTCCTATCTTTTATTTTCACTGGCTGTCCTTCAACTTATTATATTATTTTCCTTCATTGAAAATTAAAATATTTTGAATGCATTTGATGTTATAGAGTGGGTTAATTCGAAAAGTCTCTCAAAACATAATTTTAAGGGTTGACATAAAGAGATTTTATGTTTAAAGAGTCTCTTGGAGATGTTCTTAGTGGCTGATCTATAATTGTAATGGTCTGTCGATCCATCCGACTGATTTTTAATTTCAAAGCCCATTTGCTTCTGATCGTAAGATTTTTCCTGTTGTAATTAATCCAATTTACGAGTTACTAAAAGGTTAAAAGTGTTTTTGCACATTGCTTTCTACCATAGACGGTCAATCAATGTGAGCTTTGTGAAAGGACTGGGGCTCGGCAACATATTAAAGACAGTATAGGATTAAAATCACGAAGATACCAGTGTAGAGCTTTTACTCGATGAAAAATGAAAATCACTGCCTCTTGATGTAGACTGTTTATTGGGATAGAATTAGTACAAAAGTTTCCCCTAATGGAATAAATCACAAGCGTGCAAGACTTTCTTGGCCTATATATTTTCATCTCATCCAATGGTGTGTGTTTCACTATTTCTATCTTGGCATTATGTGGAAGTTAGGGGTGAGCAAACTAACCGAAAAACCGACCTGGCCCGACCTGATATGGGAAGGTTTTCAGCAGGAATGCGGAGTTGGGTCAGTTACTGTGCAATCAAAAAGGCTGTCTGGTCAGGTCGGTTACAATGATTTGGGCCCAAGCCCAAAACTTGCCATGAAAATCTGTACAAAATAAAAGCGGACTCATTTTTTTTTAAAAAAAACTGCTTTGGGCCCAATCCCAAACCGACTTGGGCTGTTTCGGTTTCGGGTTATGCCAAAACCCAACCCGTCCCATGCCCACCCCTATGTGGACATCACTCTACACAACCAATATGCAGCCATGTGAATTAGTCACGAATAATCAGCACCTCATTAATCCACCCTCAATATTGCGCACAACTAATTTGCACCTCACCAATCCATGGTCACTCTCATTTTCATGTCTGATCATGATGCAGCTACGTGAAAAAGACAAACGAACCTACCATCTATAATTCGATCAATGTTTGCTTGTTTCGGGGGCTCAACTCATACCACTATCCCGATCATGCAATAGCCACTACGTCAAGAATAAAAATCTCACACCATAGACTCCGTTCTCCATTTACGCGTGTCATTAATGTTTGACATCTATTATGTTTTCTCGCCTTTATTTAGGTCACCCATGAGAGAGCAATAAGAGTGAATGTCCCACATTGACCTTAGATAAGCTCCTCACTCAATATTGAGGAATATTGAGGGCGATCCTAATTATTTAACTACATGGTGGTTTTTGTGTATGGGGTACAATGAACCAACAATTGTAGTCTGATGCTCTTCTAGTAGGTGTTTGTTGTGATTTACTTGGTAAATTGAGGCGTAAGCCTTGAAAAATGATGCTCAAAGCGTGAGCTTCGAGACTCTTGATGAAACCCTTACGCGAGGGTTCCTTCAAGTGTATAGCCTTAGACACTTTTTAAAAAATAATTGTAGCATTCGATGCTGAATTATGGTTATTTCTTCATGTGATAGACATATTAATCAGTTTCTTGTGTTCAATAGTCAGTTGGAGAACCTCCTTTTGACATAATTGCACAAAACACCTCACAAGTGCACCCGCAACCATATGTTTTATATTGTGCCATGCATAGGAATATTTCCAAATCAGTAGCCAATACAGTGTAGACTTTTTCCTTGAATCGCTGAAGTCACCGAGATTAATTATTTTGCCATGTACCGGCAGTAGTTTCTTGAAAGCAACAAAACTTCAAAGTATTTCTTTCTTCGTAGAATCCCAGTTCTTTTTTCTCTATAGTCCCGTTTCACTGATATATTTCCATCTCTGTTGATAAACATTTTTAGGTGGAATCATTAACAAATCAAGAAGAAGTGGAGTTGCGTGCCAAGATTGAAGCCCTGGGAATGGAGGTTACAAAAGTTCCGTCCAAATCTGCTCGAAATCTCAATGAGGTAATCCAAGGCTCAATTCAGCCATTTTCAGATTCTTTTTAAGGCATGTTTAGTGTGTAATACTGTCAAGAAAAAAACATATAATAGGCAAGATTTAACTTCTTTCCTTTATTAATACTTTCGAGTACTGTTGTATCCAACCTACCAAAACATCTGTTTGGCAATGCACGTTTGGCACGTAATATTACCTATAATGGTCAAGATTTTTTTCTTCTTTACTACTTTTAACACTGTTCCGCTCCGACTAATCCTCTGTTTACATTCTGTCTTTGCACGTGCAAGTTTATCGTTTGCGAAGTACAGTTTCTTGCATAACTATTTTTTTGTTGGAATATCTTCTTGTCTAATTAGATGGAGATAGCAAATGAGTTGGATAAATTATCAGCAAAGTTGGACGACGTAGATGAGATGATATCCTCAGCAATGGCCGCAGACCCGCAGGTCCAGTCACTCTTAAGTAGTACAGCTGATGTATGGATGCCAGTTGTTACTGCCAATTCTGATGAAAGGCGTAATTTTACAGCAACGGTTGGAGAAGATAACCATGAAGCCAAGGGGAAAGAATCTGAGTAGTTCCTCTATTTACAAATATTGTGATTTCTTTGCGCACATCAATAAATGCATTTCTTTTTAGTATATCCCACCAAACGGCAATAGTCTTGATAATTTCAGGGAGAGGAGGAATGGATTCTAGTGGCTCAAGCACTCATCTGATTTTCAAATCGAAGTAAACATTCCAGCTACACTTAACAAGAATTCTTACATGAATTGCCAAAATGCATCTGCCTCCATCATCGATCACAATCTGTTGGCTTAGAGTACAAATACAATGCAAAATCAAACTCATTTTAAAGGAGGTGGATAGACAATTAAGCCGATAATCCACATTACTATGGATCCAATGATCCAACATAAGAATGCAAAGACTAAAAAACCAGCCACAATGGTAAGGAAGGGAGGACCTTGGGCAGCATCAGCGCTTTTAGTTTCATTTGATCCTTCTGAATGATTAGCGTTCGAGGCAAATACAGGATATAGCCTTTGTCTCACTTGAAGTTTGCATTCATTCTTAAACCTGAACAGAAGAAATAATAAGTCGTTTGCTTGGCAAAGATGCTGACAATAGTAAAGGGACGGACAATGCAGTTGTTTAGTTTATGCTTATGCAGAAGATTTTTACAATTACAAACATGAACTGGAGTTCAAAATAAGCTAGAACTCTGTGCAATGCATATTTTTTGTTGTCTTCCTCAAAATCACCTACCAAAAGGTGTTTCTTATATCTTTGACAAATCAATTGTCAAAATCGGTGATGATCTATACGTCTTGTGCTTACATATACATTAAATGCATGTTTAGTACTCTATAGTGGATAATTGACATAAGCGAACACAATAATGATCAAGATTTTAACTTTTTCACTATTCTATTCAATGTCATCCAATCCTTACTATCAAACATGCACTAAGTGTGTCAGTAATACTAAAGGCTTATTCATTGTGGCGACGATTTTCCATGAGAAGAGACATGGCAATTAACAATTAAGTGTGACCAAATCAATTTTTTCAAGGCTTTTGACATTGGATAAAAATGGATGATACACAACATTTTCCACAACAATTTATGGGTGCATTTATGTCCTTCAGTATAACTGAAGATTTATTGGTCAAAACACAGTGGAATAACAAAAGACAAACCTTATAGAAATTATACTATCATGTCAATGATCAGTATACAAATTCCTAAACTAGATATTACATATAAGTTCATACGAAAATTGCCTGATGAAACTATTGCTTCAGGAAAATTGCCCTTGCACTCAAACGAGGAGATAGAGAAAGATCTTGAGACTCTTCTTCCACAACTTTCCTCACCTTTGAACTCTGAACATATGCAGGGAAGAAGAGAGATGGCAGAAGGAAGTGTGCTAGTCACACAAGAGTTCTAGCATATTTTACTACTCAATATTCATTATATTTTGGTGTGCCAGCATTAATGTGTCTGTGTATCAATACACACACACAATCTTTTTAAAGAAGGAAAACTTTTTTTATTTGTTCGTATTCCAAATAAAATAATTCCCCATTTGATCTTTGTTAAAGATTATTTCCTAAAATAGTCTAGTACGTATTGTTGCCCTAGATTAGCCCTAATTCTTTTCCATACATAGTATTATTGTTTTGTATATATATGTACTCTCATTCTATGAATAAAAACCGAGACATACCTTGAATATTTCTACATGGTATCAGAGCATCTGCTCGAACCCTCGACCTTCGATTGCTAGGGTTTCGGGTTCCACGACCTTCGCCGCTAGGGTTACTGGTTCTGCTCGCATTTCTCCAGCGAGCAGCCAGGGTTTCTGCTCGCGCCTTTCAAGCGAGCCACGCTAAGGTTCCGACGACTCCAGTCAAGCGCCGCTCAGCCATAATCCGTCGCCCGTCGCCGACTCAGCATTTCCGTCGGGTTTCTGCTCCTTTTCAGTAATACCTGTAAGCACGGCCTGCACCGGGGGAGTCGCCCATCGCTGGTCGGCCTTTACCAGTCGCCGTTCAGACCTCTCCCGCCATCTAGCATAGTCTCTCAGTGGAGTGGGCCTCTTGGGAGTTGAGTTTCTCTCGCTCAGTGGAGTTTCAGAAGTCGGGTTTCTAGTTTCTGTGGGCTTCGTGGTTCTCTCATTCAGTGGAGTTGGGCTTTGGAGGTGAGTCTTTCTTTAATTGGTCATTGTTGGAGTGTTTGGAGTGTTGGGTACGAGATTGACATTTAATCAGGTTCTGATCTTCAAGTATTTTGACGTTGTGTT
>CAIGRO010093626.1:0-17032 GCA_903798355.1 Fraxinus baroniana | reverse complement strand
GCGAGCTTTTTAGAACAGAGACTGAGGAACCCTGAGGAATTGCTCAATTGGTCAGCTCTTGAATTTGTTCTCCAATGGTTATCAGTTCGAATCCCTCAGAGCCACTGAAGTGTAAATTTCAGGGATTCGTGGGATTAGTCGAGGTGCGCTCAAATTGGCTCGAATATCCACGGTTATAAAAAAAAAAAAAAAATATGGCAGACTGAGGTACACGACCAAGTAAACGTGCTAAAAGTCGTAGAATCAACTTAAAAAAAGTCATATAAGAGATTCAAAGAAGTTATCCAAACAGACATGAGAATACGTACGGAATTACAGCTGCATCTTCTATCTCAGGTATGGAATGAAGCAAGTGTTCCAAATCGGCCGGAGAAACCTACAAAGTGTCTCATTTTCCATCGCATCAAAACTTTCAGCACAAGGAATGAAAGATTCAATAATAGGATCGTTACCTGATAAGCCTTGTATTTAATCAAGTCCTTCAATCTATCGACAATAAAGAGAAATCCATCAGAGTCGAAATAACAAAGATCGCCAGTCTTTAGCCAGCCTTGTGAATCGAGAGTTGCATTTGTCGCCGCATCATCCCCAGCATAACCTGTCAATGTTCGACCTTTAATGTCTAATTCGACAAAAAGTATTCAATTCGTATAATCTTCAACATCAATGACTAATCGAGTCCGTCAATGTGTTACCTTTCATGATAATAGGTCCTCGGAACCATAATTCGCCGATCTTTCCAGGAGGTAAGGCCTCGCCATTTTCAGGATCGACTATCTTGGCTTCTAAGTTCTCAGACAAGCGCCCGGCGGTTCCATATCGTTTAGCCTCATCAGGCCCTATTGTTCGCGTTGCTGCCCCACTACTCTCAGTCAAACCATAACCCTAAAAAAACTCATTTTATTATACATGATTGCACTGAGCATTAGAACACAATAAAATTACTAGTAAAAAATTTGAATCCTCCTTTTTCATGAACATAAGTGAAGTTTCATCAAAACGTGCAATCGAGCCAAAGCTTCAAATGTATTGACCAACCATATAAGAAAACTCTTTTCACTTGTGTGCATACAAATCTACACGACTCAACTTGATAACAAGTAATGAATTGAGCCGATAGATTCAATTCATCTTATATATCGAACAATATCGAAAGCAAGAAACTTCTCTACTTTCTAAGTTCAATATTTGTCGGAATTTAGTAGTATAAATTAATTTAAATTCGATGATACTAAACTAATAACTTATGTGGACCGACCCATATTTTTATTGAATAATTCTATGTACCACAAGTATAATTGAAAGCAATCATGCTACACTTATCGAAAATTGTTGACAAATACTTTGACTGAACACTCACAATAGAGGGAAAGCCCACATTTTTTTTGGAATTTTTTATTCACGCGGAGGCTGCACGCGTGTGAGATGTTGTCAAACTCATTGTCATCCATCTTTCGGTATAAATGGAAAAACCCAATTGAAAGCGGACTCCATGTCCTTCAACAGTTAAAATCATTTATTACCAATTTTGCAAGATGTGGATCTACTATTACACAGACTGGTGTTAAGCTGTTATACCTGACCAATGTCTACATGGGGGAATTTGGCTTCGAACCGCACCAGAACCTCCTTCCCTAGTGGCGCTCCACCGCAGCCGAGGCCCTTAAGAGAGCTTAAGTCATATTTCGCCACCAAATCTGACTTCACCATCGCCACCACAAGTGGCGGTGTTACAGGAATAAACGTCACCTGGTACTTCTCCACCGCCTCCAGCATTTTCACAAAGTCGAATTTCTCCATTAGTACTACGCTTTCGCCCAACGCCGCCGCCCTTATAAGCACGAAAAACCCATAAACGTGAAACAAAGGCAATGTGAACAGATATGTTGGATGGATATTCGTATTCATTTCTTGTTTTGCTTGTTCCTCATTTGCCAATTTGTTGTAGTACAAACCTGCAGTCATCGCAATGAAGTTCCGGTGAGTAAGCACCACAGCTTTTACTTTTCCGGTGGTGCCGGAGGAGTATAAAATGGCGGCTGGGTCGGATTGTTTGATAATGAATTGTTCTTTCCTATTCGAATTATTGACAGATGAGAGCATAGAGAAGAACTCCGGGGAGTCGAGGAGAATAACGGGGAGGTGTCCGGGGAGTTTGTGGGCGGTGGTGGCGGTGGCGAAGGCGATGGAGGGTCGACTGAGTTTAATCTGGTGAGTCAACTCGTCCGGTGAGGACAAAGGATTCGCCGGTGAAACGGTGATTCCAAGTGAAAGAAGTGAGAAATACAAAACGGGGACATGAAGACTTGGCGGTGAGAGTATAAATGCTACGTCGTTTTTAGAAAGATTTGGATATAGGGATCGTATAGAAGATGAAAGTGAGTCAACCTGGTGGAGGAAGGCGGTGTAAGTGAGGCGGCGGCCTGTGGCGGCGTCGATGAGAAATGAAGTGGTGGAGAGAGAGGCAGAGGCGGCGTTGGTGGAGGAGTGGAGGAGGGAGAGAGTGTAAGAAATAATGGAGAGGGGTTGCGACGGCTGCGGCATAGGCACCGGCGGACGGAGGCTGTGGAAAGTCTTGGTTTTCCGGCAGTAGCCGCTTCTAGGGTGAATGCAACTGGATTGAATTTCAGCCATGAAAATGTAGAGAGAGAGAGAGAGCACGTGTGGATTGTAGTAGACAAAGATTATGTAATGATGACACTTCACGTTAAAAATAAAAAAAATGCTATTCATCTAACTTTAGTTACAACTTTAGCTATCATTAATGTGAGACTAAATGATTGATAAAATTAAATAAGTTATTTAATTTCAAATTTCATTCAATATATTATTTAGAGTCATATAGATTGAGATTGTAATCCCAATAAGAATGAATAACATCATTCTAAAAATAATTATTTAAGTTGAAATATATACTTATTCCTTTTTGTCAAAAAAAAATAAAAGACTTGGACAAATATGGTGATTAAAGAGCACAAATGCAAAATGGTGAAATTGTTAGATTAAGCCTCCGTTTGTTTCCATACAAATTTACTAAAAACGAAAAATATGATCGTTATACATCACATCATGCCTTCAAATTTGAATTTCTATCTCTTGTGTGGAGCTCAATAACGATTATATTTTTCATTCTCATTCTATAATAATGCGCACCAAACGGAGGCTAAGATTTATACAGTTCAAAATAGAGGAATTAAAATTTTTATAACATGGATATAAAAATATTTTAATTGAGCAGATTCTTCAATCCCGATTTTTATTGCAACTTACAAGCATGACGAAATGGAATAAAAAGTGAAGAAATTCCGGACATAAAGGTTTGTTTGTACTTTCTCTTCTTCTTCTTGCTTTGATAGGTAGCCAGCCATTCATTAAATGTTTTTGAAACTCAAGACAAAAAGTCGTTCAAAGATGTTTTCAAAAATCACTTCGTAGAGGTGTTTGAATTATTCTTCAATCATCCTAACTTTATATCAACAATTTATTTATTTATTTTTTTGTTTGTTTGTTAGTTACGTGTTGAATTTAGGGGCTCAAATCATCCAATAGGAAGCCACATACCAGTTGAGAATATCAATTTGGTAGGATGTTGTCTTTAGAAAGGTCTTGGACTTTTCTCTTTTGTTCAAGGAACAAATTGAAGTATTCATAAGCAGTAAATGATGGGCAAGAAAGTCAATAATTGTTGGCACCTAATGCATGAATACTGTAATTGCCTCAATTTGAAGATAAGCTCCAGCCACATTAAGGCCCTTTCGGTAGATATTAAAATTAAGTTAATTGAAAAATTTATCGTTATTGTTGATTTTTATTAGATTAATGTGACCAAATAATGGTTATATTTTGAATTTTAATATCTACCAAATGGGGCCTAAATTTCTTTCTTTTTCAACCACACATTTTTCAATAAAATAATATTTTTCATCACATAGATAACATTTTCTTCTTTTTCAACCATTCATTCTCCATCAATATATTATTCCATAATACATTCTTCCAAAATTATGTTGCTCAAATACACCCTAAATTGAAACGAGTAATTCGTCGATTCTTAAAAATATGAGTGAAATGCAATTTTTATTTAAAACAAATTTGGCAATTCAACCAATGAATTAGCCAAGTCGACATTTGGTGAAACGAGTCGATCGGCTAGGTTTGGTGGTCCCTAACGCGTGTCATATGCCATTATTATGTATATATTTTGAGAAAGTTTTGTTGTTTTTCATGTTTGGTTTTCCAATTTAATTTATAGAGAAAATTAGGTCAAAATGTTTATTACATTCATTATCGTTAAAGAATGTCAAAGTTAACCTTAATGGTATTTATCATCGATGTCCATCTTGTTTTTTAGTCCACTAAAGTGAACCTTCTCAAGATTTTTATTTGTGTGGATTGGAATGAGTTAAAACAATTTTTCAGATCTATCTCTATAGATCAATTTGCTTCTCTCATATTTTTCATGGAAATATTATGTCGACAACCACAATTTCTACGATTAAACATAAAGACGATTGTTGAATTGTGTAGTGAAATGATTGTTTGTTTATTTGACACATTAATGATTAAGTTTAATTCACATGAGCGTTATTAAATTCTATATAAATAGAAAGTATAAGGAATAAATAAAGTGAATAAAGGAAATTCAAGGCGAGTAATTAATACTTTCTTCTTAAGACAAAATTGTCGCGAAATGATGCTAAAGGATTACGGCACTTGTCACTTAAGATACAAATGATACAACTTATTGTAAAAGCACTTCAAACCATAAGTAACGTGAGTTCAAATTAAATTTTTTCTCTCTACAAGAAATTTTTTTTTGGAATGATTTGTGGAGAGTTTTTGTAAGATTTTTGATGTAATGCTCAATGCAAAAATGATATGGGATACATAATGGACGTCAATTTTCGGTCAATTTTTCTTTCCTTTCCAACTTTAAACTGCAATTTCTCATTCATTCGGATTTGATTTTTGGATTCCAAATATACCACGACGATTTACTCGAAAAATAGAACAAGTAAGTCTATTTATATTTATAATTTGTTTATCCAATCAAGTCCGAATACTTGGTCAAAGTTGACACAAAGTCACTTTTCAAGTTTTATGCTTACCAAATTTTTCAATATTTAAACCAAATTCCAACAGAAATATCGTTTCTTGTTAATAATATGGCATCTACATAAATTTTAAGAATATGACAACACTCACATTATCTTACTGTAAACATACAGGTTCTTCTTCTTTTTTGATAGAATCAAACTTTTGACTGTCTTATCAAATCGAAGATTTCAATGCCAAGAGGCTTGCTTTAATCCATTTATGGATCCATCAAGCTTGCATACCGTGTTGGCATCTTTAAATTCAAAATATTCGAGTTGTATCTTGTACACTTCCTTTTGTAAGTTCTTGTTAAGGAAATAAATTTTGACATTTATTTGTCATAACTCATAGTCATAATATGCAGCTATTACAAGCAAAATCTGAATATACTTTAGCATGGCTATAGGAGAGAAGGATTCATTAAAGTCAATTATTTGTCTTTGTAATCCGTTTTGCTACTAGCCATACTTTGTATGTATGAATGTTTCCATCTATGTCGACATTTTCACGTAAACTTATTTACAACATATGGGATCAAACCGATCGATCAAGTCTAAACCTTGTTCACATACATCGAGTTCATCTCGAATTCCATGACATCTTGCCATCCCTTTGAGTCGTGACTTTGTTTCTACGTAACTAATAGGTTCATCATCCTTGATTAGTAATCATGGATTCGTATCTTCTAGGAGATCGAATCATCATACAGGATCTACACGGAGTTGACGTGTCCTTAGGAGTCTCTATTTCCCGATCAATAGTAGGTACCTCAACATGTGTGAGATCGGACTCGGACTCAGGTTCATCTATTTGATCAACTATATCTGTGGATTTTTGAACTCCTTCAAAATCTATTCCACTCTCACCGTCCTTTCCTAATAAACTCTTTTTCTAGGAATATGACGTGCATTGAGAAGAAGGTGTTCTTCTCAATGGAATTAAAGAATTGATATCCAAAAATATCTTTTGGATATCATACAAATAAATATTTATCGGATTTAAACTCAAACTTATCCAATTTTAGTGCGTTTCACATGAGTGTCAAAATCCCAAATTTTAATATGAGACAAGTTGGGCCTTCTACCTTTCCATAACTCGTATGGAGTTTTGTCAATCGACTTAAATGTGACACGATTTAGTGTGAAGCACACTGCAATCAGTAATGGCCCTAAAACGATTTTAGGATCCCTGCCTGGCTCATTATTAGTCACACTATATCTAATAGTGTACAATTCTTCCTTTTAGATACATCGTTGTGTACGTTGAAAGTTTACTACGAGAGAATGTCATTCTTATTTAGATAATCTAAAAATTTACCCTTTAGATATCCTCCTCGATTTGATCCTAGTGTGAGAATACTTTTACCTATTTGTTTCTCTAGTTCTGGCCTGAATCTCTTAAACTTTTCAAGTACTTCATGCTTGAATTTCATTAAGATGAATGAACATTTTTGAAAGTCTTCAGTAAATGTAATAAAATCATAGAGAACTTATCCATCGGTAATTGGCAGGGGTTCACATACATCACTATGTATTAGATATAGTAATTGTACAGCTATTTCTCCTTTTCAAGTAAAAGGGGATGCGATCATCTTGCCTAATAAGGATTATTTGCATTTGTCCAAAGATTCAAAAAAATTTGACCTAAATATTCATCTCTATGTAATTTGGAATTGCATTTTTCATTTATGTGACCAAGTTTGCATTGTCATATATAGGTATTATTCAAATTCACTTTTATGCATTTCAATTTCTATACTCATTATATAATGCTCAATATTTAAAATGTAAATGTTATTTCTTAATTTACGATTAAGATCGTATCAAGATAAAATGATTAACAATTGCCCTTAACATTAAAATAATTCATGTCCAAACATGAAATTTATTTAATACTCTTGGTAATGGTAAGAACAAAATAATATTTCTCTAATTCTAATATTGAGCCTAAGGCAAAGGCAAGAAATAGCTCATATAGGCAATGTGGCATTAACATTAAAATAATTCATGTCCGTACATGAAATTTATTTAATGCTCTAGTAATGGTGGGTACAAAGTAACATTTCTCTAATTTCAATATTAAGCTTAAAGGAAATAACAAAATGTATGCTCCTACAAGCAATCCAACAACATCTACTCATTTTCAACGTGTAGGTCTACTTCATTTTGCAGTGTTCTACTTCTATTTAGTTTCTACATATTTATATGAATACGAAATTCATATATGGTATCTAATACCCAAGAAGCTAATGAGGTAGACATAAGCTTTGTTATTTTTCTTCCAATGACTTATTATTCCAAAATGATAACGAGTGTCATTAGATTTGGTATTGTCCTTTTTCGTTTTGACAGTTTTAGCCATCTTGGATGCTTTCCCAAAGCTCATTTAGACTTCCTCTTAGTATCTTTAGATGAATCAATGGCTTGCCTACTACATGCTTTGATGTTGGGTTTAATCGTCTTAAACATATTAAGCAACTTAGGGAGTGTGCACTCGAGCATATTCATGTCAATATTTATAATAAACTATGAATAACTCTTTTGCGGATATTGCAAAACTAAGTCAATACTATGTTCACAGTCCGTGATTGAATTCAATTAAGAACACTTCTCAATGTATGGGATATTGCATTGACTCAAACAATGCTCCATATCCTCGGTTTCCTTCTCTTCTTACATCTTCAATTGGTCCAACTGCAACATGTACCATATACTAGTTGGCACGCAGACCTAAATAATTAGATACGCATACCCGTACTAATTACAACAGATTCGCAAGTCCAAAATAAATAAGAGCTCACATGCCCAAAATACAACAATAATAAAACTAATTATTCAACACTTCCACACGGTCGAGTCCATAATCATCCACTAGGAAAAAATTTTATCATATAAGTTTTTTTCTATATAATATGCAAACATGTTTTGAGTTTCTAGCAATTATGATCATCTAAACTAATTTAGACAAAATGATAAGAACGATTAAATAATTAATTAAATTAGAGTTTGACTATAATTTGGTATTTAATTAAATAAGTTTCTCTTTATAATCTTAGAATTAGAGTGAGACTCTAATTTAGTATTTAATTAAAATTTGTTTTAAGTTAAATAAAACACGCCATATTATCCATTAGAGTTTCACTCTAATTTGATATTTAATTAAAATTTGATTTTAATTAAATAAGTTCGCCCTAAAATTTTGGAATTAGAGTTGGACTATAATTTGGTATTTAATTAAAATTTGATTTTAATTAAATAAACTCGCTAATTAAATTAATTTATTAATATTATTAATTATTTCGATCCATTTATCTAAATTAGTTTAAATGACCTTAATTGTTAGAAACATGAAAAATAAACAATCAATCATTGATTGTTCCTAAAGAATTAAAATAATTTATAACAAGTGCAAAGTATGCTCTGATATCACTATTGAAAATTTACTTAATCATATACATTGAAATATAAAAAAATAATTTCAATTCTTATCAAAGATTTGTTTCTTGTTTCCGTGATGGAAAATACATATTTGTTGAATTCTGCAAACTCATTTGCTTGTTTTTAACACGAACAATCACGATCTGCAATTCGCAGATGTTCAGCTGTTCAGCCCCCAATGAAAATCCACATAGGGAATAAGAATTAGGTTTTTTTTTTTTGGCTAGCAAGAATATGAATCGCGTTTTTCTATTTCTGAAACCCTAATAAGTTTATTTTTGTGTGTGACTCATTAGGTTCTTATTCAGAATGCCTAACAACGTGAATTATTATTTTGATGTAATCAAAGCCGATAAATTAAAAGACCCCTTTTAATTTATCATTAATTCACATTCGTCGTCCCAGATTGACACGTAATAATGTGTTAGGGCAATACATGTGACAGGAAATGTCACATGATATGACAAATCAAATTTTTTCGTTTACCGTTAAATTATAATCATTTTGTCAATATAATTCGATCAATTACGAGATATGGATATGTGTCAATCTCAATTATCGATCATATATATTTCATTCCACTGTTAATTCAATATAAGTTGAAAACTCTTTTCTGACTTATGAATACACATTAACCAATGATTTCATTTTCAACTTAATTGAATGAAATGTAAATCATAATCTTTAATATCTAAAAGTGGTGAATTCTCTATTGATCATTTATAAACTGCATATGATTCTTGACATACATGAATAACATCGTATTAGAGATTCATAATATATTGTTAAAATGAATTGTTGAATTTGATTTAAATTAAAATTTAGATTTTAAATAGGGATTATATGTTCAAAATTAATTAGACATAGGGCACGACACTTGCACGAATTACCGACACATAAGAGCATAGAGAACTCCGGGGAGTTAAGGAGAATGACAGGGAGGTATCCCGGGAGTTTAATCTGGTGAGTCAACTCGTCCGGTGAGGACAAAGGATTCGCCGGTGAAACGGTGATTACAAGTGAAAGAATTGAGAAATATAAAACCGGGACATGAAGACATGGCGGTGAGAGTATAAATGTGACGTCGCTTTTCGAAAGATTTGGATGGAGAGATCGTATAGAAGATGAAAAGGTGAGTCAGCCTAGTGGAGGAAGGCGGTGTGGGGTGAGGCGGCGGCGTCGATGCGGAATGAAGTGGTGGAGAGAGCGGCAGAGGCGGTGTTGGTGGAGGAGTGGAGGAGAGAGATAGTGTAAGAAATAATGGAGAGGGGTGGGACGGCGGCGGCATAGGCACAGGCGGACGGAGGCTGTGGGAAATCTTGGTTTTCAGGCGGTAGCTACTTCCAGGGTCAATGCAGCAGGATTGAGTTTCAGCCACGAAAATGTAGAGAGAGAAAGTACACTGGTGCATTGGAGTAGACAAAGATTATGTCATGATGACACTTTGTGTTTTGTCTTATTTGTAAAAATAATTATTTAAGTTGAAATATACTTATTTGTTTGTGTGAAAAAATTAGACTTGGACAAATATGGTGATTAAAGATCTTAATGGTGAATTGTTAGATTTTTCATAATAAGGATATAAAAATATTTTAATCGAGTAGATTCAATCCCAATTTGTATTGCAACTTGCAAATATGACGAAATGGGATGATGTGAACTTGTTGGACATCTTCCAGCGACATAGAAAACTTCTATAGAAATATTTATTTTATAAAAATAGAAAAATATATTTAATATGTGACATGCTATAGATTCAACAATAACATATTAACCATACATTTTATAAAATTTACAATTTTTCAATCATACATTTCATACATTTTTATTAAAATTTACTAAAAATTTGATTTTTATTTCAATCAAACATCACTACAATATAAAAGAGCTGAGAGGTTTGGCTCCACGTGTCGCTTTTTCCCATCGTCTTAATTCCTTTTTTTTTTCCCATTTTTTTCAACTTTCTTCTTCGTTTTCACACGCAACCAACCACCAATTTTCATCAACTGTCCTTTCTGTTCTTTTTTTTTTTTACCTTCTTTTTTTCCTCTCTTGATCCCGATTTTCACCTCCTCAGTAAGCGTATTCTGGTTGGATTGAGTCAGTTAAGATGAGTTGTGCATATTTTCCATTGTGCTGGAGGGGTGTTGGTTGAGTGTGATATGCATTCTTATTCTTGCCTTAAAGGTGTTGGTGTGGTAACGATGAAAATGAAAAAATGAAGTAAATAGTTGCCTACATCTCACACACAGAGTGCACTGGAGAAAGTCCTCTGTTACCAACGGCGGTTTCCCCGTCTGGAGACACCAACGGAGACACCCGGTGGGAGAAGGAGACACGGCGGTGTCTCCGTCTAGCACGGAGGCACCGTCGTTTCATCTTGTCGACAATAATCAACTAACATGCAACACATGTTTTCTTCACTAGTAGACATAATAAGATTTATGAAGTTTTTATTCAATCATTGAGTGTGTATTTTATTTTGGTCAAACAATTTGGCTTTTATTTTTCTATTTATTTATATTGGTACACATATATTTATTCATGCTGGTATAAAAGACTTTTCAGTTTAAATTATTCTTCAATCATCCTAACTTTATATGACAATTTATTTATTTGTTAGTCATAAGTTGAATTTATGGTCTCAAATCATCCAATTACAAGTTCAGAATAGGTCTTGGACATTTACTTTTGTGATAATGATTTGTCCTTTTGTTCAATCTTTGAATCTTTAATTGTATGAATTTTCGTATTTGTATCTTTAAATGAGAGAGATATATTTTATGTGATATTTAGATGATGGCAATGGAATGAATAAATATATAGTGAGTAATAAATAGTATATTTATATTATTTTACTGGTGGTAATATAATCACTCATAGTATTATTGTCTCAATTTGAATATTAATTGGAATGAGTTGCTCGTCGACTCGTATGTCAGGAATGAAATGCGATTTTTATTTAAGAAAACTCGACCATCCAACCGATGTGCGAGCTAGGCCCCCATTTGGCCAAATGAATCAATCGGCTTAGTTCGGTGGTCCCCAACATCTATCATATGTGTATATATTTTTTAGAATTTATTGTTGTTTTTTAGATTGGTTGTATACAATTTATGGAGAAAATTATGTCAAGTTTTTTTTTTTTTTTATTAAATCTATTATAGTTAATGAAGGCCAAAATTAGCCTAATGATAGGTCTTAACGTTAAATTGTCATCCATCATCGACGTACGTCATATTTTCGAGTTCACTACAATGATTCAAGATGAATGATGTCAATCCATTTAACACAGCTACCTGAACTCTAACCCAAATGAACAATCTATATCTAAATTTGATATTAATGACGGGACTTTGTTCACTGAACAAGATCACACGGTGGGCAAGAAAGTAAGCACATAATGTATGAATAGTATTTTTGCCACATTTTGAAGATTTTGCATGCATTTATAGCGTTTTACAAATTTTTTTTTTTTTATTTCGTAAGATTTGCATGCAAAATTAGTGCAAATTGTCGAGCAATAAGTACTATGGATAGAAGTGATTGTTCATTGCCAAAGAAACACAAAAAATAAAATAAAATAAAAATCTAACTATAGCATTTGTTGAACTGGTTTAATGAATGAAAATTTAAGTATGAAAAAATGACTTTCGTGTTAATTTTAATAAAATATTTGGACTTAATTCGATAGTCAAATTATGAATATAAATAGACTAACTTGTTTAACTTGTCGAGCAAATCGTCGTGAAGTATTTAGAATTTCAGAATCAATTTCAGATGAATGAGAAATTGCGGTCCAAAATTAAATAGAAAAGAGGAAATACGGACTAGGAAAATGGCTAACTTCGTCACTCGAGCGACAATCTAACGCCAGGCGAGCGAAATAGGTTTTGATGAAAATGTATCACTATCGCTCAAACGAAAGCCCAGCGACAAATAAGTTGACTAGCAAAATACTCGTGCAAGTAGCCTCGTAAATCGTGAGTGAAATTATGATATATAACTTGTTTGATATGAATTAAAATTAAGTATTTAGTAGATTTTGATAAAAGTTCTTAAATGTGTGTTTCAAATGTTGTGGCTCCCATGAAATATATAATTAAAATTAATTATTAAAATACTTAAAATCTAAATTTTAATCCCTACCAAATATGGACATACTTAATTTTATTTATAAATTTCAAGTTTAGAGTTCATTGTTTTAAATTCTAAAAATAGTGACTCTAATTTCAAATTTTACTTATGTTAAAAAACCTAAGAAAAAACTACCCACATTAGAATCCCACAGATACCCTAGAAATACCAATACCATATTTCGTTGATTTCAGCATTGATCACCGGCACGTCACTTTCTATAACCATCGACATTCATGCCTCCCCTTTGGCTGCCTCTACTGCCCATCACCTTCGCATCTACGACACCAATGCCGCTTCCTCCATAAAATCCATTGGACCACTGCGATCCATCGAGCTACCATGTCATCAGGGGCGGACCCACATGGGTCATGTGGAGTCAAATGACCTCACAAATTTTTTGGTATTTTTTTTTTATTTAGGAAATAATTGTTTAGACCCCCATGGCCCCATGCAACCTACTTTGTTACACTTACTAGTTTTTGCACTGTGCAATGCATGTGTTGTGTTCTATTAAAGGTAATATTAGCATCTTGAATGCTAAGATTTCTACACACATTTGTATAAAAGAAGAGAATGAATGAATTTTGGAGAAGAGATTTCTAATATGAGAAGAAATGAAAACTGCCATTAAAAACTCGATTACACTGGAAATTAATCAAAGGATAGTTGTTTGTCAGACAACATTTATTACATTGAGAATTAGAAAGACAATTACATCACCCACTTTAAACAATAAGTTTACCAAAAATACTTCTACATAATAATTTAAAATGAATTTCCTTAAACACTAATGTTAAGGGTAAATTTGGAACTAAAAATATTTAATACAATTCTACCACGTAAATCACCAGACATTAAAAAGGGATTATTTGTACAAAAAATCCTAGCAGTCGGTAGTGCTTTGTGAGCTCGAAGAGATTTTTGTAAAAAATAAATCTTGGAAATCGGTAGGGAATTAACGTAGCGAATTTGGATTTGATGTTGTGTGTAAAATGTGTAAGAAAAGTTGTCATTTGCCACTTTGCCTTTTGGCCTCCGTCTGGAGCAAAGGAGGGATGTAAAGTCAACAATTGCGATATATGTACAGTAGATGATGGCTTATCCAAGAACAAATCAGATCTTCAGAGGCAATATGATAAAATTGAAAAAAAAAAGGTAGAGGTCGCGGGGGATCGAGTGGGCAGCGCCCTTCGTGGGGGTCCGATTTCCCTCGATGATATTTTTGAATTAAATTATTAATAAGTGAAATTATATTTATAGTTTGTGTAAAATGTAAATAAGTAGAATTTTGACAAAAACAAAATAGGAATTTTTTTTAAAAAAGGTGCGGGTGCTAAAACACAGGCCAGTCAGGTCGTGGGGGTCGAGGAGGTAGCGTCCCTCATGTGGGCTTAAAGAAATTCTGATTTTATGTATGTATGGAATGAAGCACGAGGCTTAAAAGGAAAAAAAAACATGTACAGAGAAAAAAAAAATTGAATGCAAAGTCTTCAAATTTTAATTTTTTTTACAGTTCAGTTTTTCTTTTTTTTCTTTTTTTTTTTACGTGCTAACAATAATTTACGACAAAATCATTTCTATCGTATATTCCAATTGTTATATACAAGTCTTTCCATTAGAATGATATGCTGACATAATCTTAAAGTTAAAAAATGATGTGTTGCTTGCATAATCACTAACTCTGGAATAAAATGATATGTTGTCAAGTTTTATTGCTAAAGGTTTACTCACTAACTCTGGAATAAAACTTTGTCAACTTTTATTACTATAGTTTTACTGGTAATCAGAATACCACCTTATTGAGCAAACTTCAAATTTAATAGAAAACCATTAGTTTGGAGATAATATGTTTTTTTATAATTTATTTATTTATTGTTATTATATAAATTGTTTGAGCTTATAAGCTACTTTTTTTCTCACCATTAAGTAAATAAGCAAACTTATAAGCTCTCAATAGTGTAAAAAAATCCTAAAATTCATCAAAATACAATTTTACATAAAAACATAACCTGCCAGTAGAACTAGATAACATGTAAATGTGCATTTAGATACATTAATTGGTCCAAGAAAAAAGAAAAAAAAGTTCCAAGATTCTGAGTTCATCTTACATATTTGGAACTATTTCCATCCATGTTATGTCTATTAACATTGTAACCATTCCCTTGGCCTATAAGACTGTTGAATCTTGCAAGCTAAGCCACCTAATGCATGTTCATTATACTACTTTGAAGAATGGTCCGGTACAAATGCAATGGGACTGGTGCTAGGCCTATACCATTTTCTTGTGGAGGCGCAATACCCCATTTCCCTTCTATTTCTAGGGGCTCTAGCACGTGAACCACCATCAGTAAGTCACAATGCAAATTGATTAAGCTTGAAGGGATGAGCAACAATGACAATTGGGCAATGACAATTGAATAAATCCACGAGTTGCAATGAATAAATAAGGCACCCTTAGATTGGAAAGGGAGATCATAAAAAAAGTGATTGGAACGCAATATTGGATAGTACTTATGGTACAATAAAAATGTCTCAACTTCTTTTTCTTCATTAACTCTACCCACTATCGTCTAGTCGAGTATCCCGAACATGTTAAAAGTAGTTACAATAATATGACAGAGATGTGGAAAAGTAACAAAAATGAACTTGCTATAAAGACAATCAACTAAATCTCTGTTGAAAATTATCCTCAAAGGCACATCAAATTTCATCAGTCACTAAACAAAATTGCTAAACAATTATTCATAGGTTATTGAAACAAAAAAATAGAAATCTTCGGAATTGAGTTTGATGTTGAGGTATTGATCCTCCCGTAAGGCTAAATCGCTGTTTAATTCCTCTGTTGCTTATCGTTTCACCAAAAAGTGACTTCCTAGTAGTGATGTGAAAAGCTTTAGTTGGCATTCTAACTGGGTCCTTTGACCCTGAGGCCTTTATCTTTAGCACCATGAACCAAATGAACATAGACTGTAAAAAAAACAAGTGAACCAATCATCAAATTAGACAATTATAAAGATCATTATAGTCAGCATCTGCACAAATGATTCGTGATGTGAACATCACAAGAATTTAATACCAACAACTGAGCATTAGCATAAAAGATAAGAATGTTGGATAAAATAATTTATAAAATAATTGTTCATCTGAACTTGATAGAACTTCCAATGCCACAAACAGTGTGCTATGGTTTGGTACAAAATGTGCATACAAGCACTATGTAACAATACATTGGTAATTTACATGTTGCCAATGCTATTTTATCATAACTATTTAGTATGAAAACTACTTGTGATAATGAAATCAAACTAACCACTAACAGACAACAACATCATTTAGCATATTACATTGTTACCTCACTCATCTCATTCCAAAATAAAGACAAGATTACTATTGCAAATAATGAAATAGAATATTCGATATCACCATACTTATCCTTGTAATTGTGCAATTAATTTCTATCAACATGATGTCATATAAACAATTAACGTCAAAACTCTACAAAACATCCTTCAAATAATTGTGTTCACCACGCTACTAGCTATGTGAAATGCTAATAAAATGTTTATTTTTTGTGATTATCAAAAGTTTTATATGTTCAGATACACTATTATAAAAATCCACCGGAAGAAAACTACAGACATCACATAACCTTTCGTTTTAAGAGTTTCTACTTCAGCTCCAAAAAATGTTCCTCATAATTATATTGACCCGAGTGATAAAAAAATCTCTTCAGAAACTTCTCCATTCTCTCTGTAAGCCATCACCAAAATAAATAAATAAATAATGACAGAACTATCTAATAATTCAAATTCTTTAACAGAAATCCATGCCTTTCATTAATTCTGCAAGTTAAGGTTTTGCTTATCATGTTTCTTAGTTCTTCATTAAGTATCTTAGTCTGAGCATAATCATAAATGACAAAATTTTGCATTAATACAGATGAAAGAAAAATCATAAAAGAGAAAGGTATTATCCTAATCAGTATTAGCGGACTCTAAAGCTAAGACATGATATATTTTCTAATAATTGAGAAATTTATTTGAACATAATATTTCATATGCGTCTATTTAGCTAAAGTTAAAAATCACGAATGAAAGTAGATCTAGATTGATCAAGAAAGAGTAAAACCCTTTGTCAGAGTATATATCATCAAAGAAGCACATTCAGTTTGATTTTAGAAGATGTCAAACAAAAAAAATACTCATGAAGATTGTAGTTCTATGGATGTATGAATGAAAGAATTTCCTTGTACACAATGTTCTTAGTACATGTGTTGTGTAAAGTGTTAGTGTTTGATGGTTTAAGTAAAACTTTTATAGATGTGCTTGTTTTTTCTCTTGATAATGCTACATAAAACT
>CAIGRO010093610.1:0-12838 GCA_903798355.1 Fraxinus baroniana | reverse complement strand
TGTTATAAATAATAGAAATTGAATGTAGCAATGTAGAAGAATGAAGAATGAATGAATGATATATTGATAGTGTAGATAATTGATAATTGGAGAAATGGAGAATGTAAAATGTAAATTGTATAGAGTTAATGAGAGAATAGATATTGATATTGGTGAAAAAAAAAGTTTGAACCAAATGGGTATTTATAGAAATAAAAGAAAAAAAATACGTCATGGACCAAAACGGTCAATGAATTTAATTCATTGACCGTTTTGGTCACTATTTCAGTGACCATAACGGTCATTGAATTAATTCAGTGACGGCTCTGGTCACTGAATTATTATTATTTTTTTTTATTTAAACGTGGACGAGCCACGAGCCGAGCGGCTTGTGGCTCGTCCACTTTTTATTATTATTATTATTTTTAATTAATTAAACAAGCCACGAGCCTAGCGGCTCGTTTAACCCCACGAGCCATGAGCTGGCTCGCAAGACGAGCCCATGAGCCACCCCGCTCGGCTTGGGCTCTTTTTTTACGAGCCTGAGCGGCTCGTGGGTGTGAACAATATGAGCCGAGCGGACGGGCCGACGAGCCACTCGGCTCAATTGTCACCTCTAAGCATAATCCTTCACCGTCTTCTCTGGTCTATTTCGAGAGTCTAACGAAGGATGTAATTGAGATAGTGATGGCAAAAAAATCTGTCCCGACGGGTTGGTGGGGTGGGGCGGGGAGGAGGTGTCCCGCCTCGAAATGCCCCAAACCCGCCTCGTGAAGAATAAAAAAATAATAATTAATTACAAATTTAAAAAAAATAGTTAACTAAAATTTTTTTTAAAAAAAATAAAATAAATGGGGCAGGAAATAGGGCAAGCCCTCTCCTCGAACCCGCCCCGCCCCGTCTAAGAGGGGCGGGGCGAGATGGGGGAGTGGTGGGGTGGGAAGGGCAAGGGTGCCTCGCCCCGAATCGAACCCACCACATTGCCATCTCTAAATTGAGAACAATGATGTCCTTAAGTAAATAATACATTTACAAAAAATTACTTTTATATAAAAACAATACTACCATTTTAGTTAATAAGTAAAAAATCAAACACTTCCCACTTAAAATTTCAAAATCAACCAATTTTTCTTATCTGTTTATTCTAACACAGATTAAATCTCTCTCATTTTTCATCTACATTAATCTCAAAATCTCATAAATTGATTTAAAGTAGAACAATAACCAATCACTTCGAATTAGTAAGTATATTTATGTGTTTAATTTCGTTTTCGTTAAATTAGTATACATTTTAGTCGATAAATATTATTTCGACACATATTAACATGTAGATAATTTTTTTAACATATCTATAATTTTTCAAGCATAAACAAGAAAAAAATTAATTGCATATAGGGCTGTTCATGGGTCGGTTCGGTTCAGTTCTGCTCGGTTCCGAAATTTTCGAGTATTTAATAAATGGACCCGTCGGGTCCAAATATAATTATGGAACTGGTCGGGTTCGATTCAATTCGATTCGATTTCTTTCGGTTCCATGTCATAATTAATTTTTTTTTATATTTACAGCAACATTACATAAATATAACTATTGACATTTTATTCGTAACTTTTACAAATTAACGTAGCTCGATTCAAAAATATATAAATAACTAGCTGTCGAATAACATTAATTCAATGCAATACAAATACCAAAAAGTAAATATTAATATTAAAATGTCGGTGATCCATATTAAAAAAATTGAGGCCCAGGCTTAAAATTATGAAATGATCTGATTTAATTAATTAATTTGTTAATTTATTTAGAAAAAAAATAAAATAATTTAATTAATTCAATAAAAAAATAACAAAATTATTTAGTTTCGGTTCTCATTCGGTTCTTGGTTTAGACCTGAGACCCGACTCATACCCATCGGTTCTCGATTCGGGTACCCTTTCGATTATTTAACTTGTGAAGAACCGCTCGGTTCGATTCTGTTCAGGTTCGGTTCTGGACTTTTGGATACCCAGAACTGCATATCATGATCATAACAACCGACTGTTAAGCTTCTTTTTTTTTTAAATCGTAACAGTCCAGAGGTTGGACTGATTTTTCGACTATTTTTTTATAATTTGAAATTATGTTTCTCGTCCAAATATGATTGTGATTCCATTTTGTTATTTTTGTGATTTCGAATTGGATGAAAAAGATCGTTGAATATGAAAACGGACGAGTGATATATGTGGTTGTATTCCAATTTCCATAACATCGAGCACATCATATGCAAAAATGTACCATGATTTACAAAACAAACTAAAAGTCGATCTCCCTCAGTACAATATGGAACTGAAATTTTAATTCAACGAGCATTTATCCATTCCGATTCCACCTATGAAGGTTGCTTCTAATGTTGAATTGAATTATCTATTTGAATTGCACAAAATGTGGAAAACTCTTGTTTACATGACTTTAGTGAGGAAAATTGTCATCGAAGGTGAACGCGAAGATTCAGATAGAAGAGATCGCAATGCCAATGATTTTTGGGATATAGTGGAGATAGCTCGTAAGGATGGTGTAGTTATTCCTGAAACAGCTGTTCCTCATTGTGATTTCGATGTTTGAGAATTTGATTTCTTTATCCCGTCAGACACATGAGTAGGGGGAGCGCAGGGGCTGGATAGAGTGGACCATCATTTAATTCTTTGCGAGTGGTTCCTGATGATGAGGATTTGTATGTTGAGCAACAGTTTGAAACAAAGAAAGACTTGTAGGAAGTTGTGCACCAAATTGCACAGAATACAACTTTGAGTTCAAAGTGAATAAATCAAACAAATCATTGTTGACGATTATCTAGGTCGACGACAGTTGTCATCAGCTTTTACGAGCGACATAGATGGATACGAATAAGTTATTTGAAGTTCGTAAATATACACGGGAACATACTTAAGATTGGGAATTCGTAGATATGATTACAAGCAAGCCCGAGCATGGTTTATCGGTGGTCTATAATGCATAAGTATCAGGACCCACGAACGATCTACTGATTTTCGGACATCATTAACGACGTCCATCGAGTGTACGAAGTGATCATAAACTACTAAAATGCTTGGAAGGTCGAAGAATATGTGTTGGAGCATTTAATGGGCTTGGCATAGGAGAGTATGCTAAATTGCCCAGGTATTGCCATAACATGGGAGCACCTGATTCTGGTTTATTTTTTATCGAGAAGAAGGGCGAGAATCGTTTTAAGTTTTTCTTTACGGCTTTGAGACAATGCATACAACCCCTAATTTTAATCGATGGTACACTCTGAAAGTTAGGTACGAATGCAAGATAATTATTACTACATGTCAAAATGCCAACATCCAAATTTATCATCTTGCATTCGGCATAGTCGAAGCGAGAATGATCTATCAATTCATTAGTTCTTCACAAAGCTGAGAGAAGTAATTGGAGAAGTCAAGGACCTTACCTTTGTAACTAATCGATGACCATCTATAATAAATGGTATAAGGAAGTTTTTCCCGAGACATAGCATAGGTATTGCATGTACCATATACAAGACAACATGAAGACTAAGTATCAGGGACAAAGGTATCGTTTCATTGTTCATGAGAGCGGTCGAAGCTTATAGTGTTGAAGAGTTCAAAATTTTCATGGTGGAAATAGGAAGTAAATCATTCCTGGCATGGGAGTATCTAATAAAAATGGGAATTGACCATTGGGTGTGATCACATTTTTTAGGACGTTGATGCCATATGATGATGCCAAACAATACGAAGTCTCTCAATACATTATTCAAGAAGTATGGAGAGTAACCAATCCTCACAATGATTGATAACATTTGTAACAAATTGTAGCAGTGGTTTCACAACTGATATGCGGAATCACAGAGTTGCACGAGTGTCCCAATCGCTGCTCAGGAGAATAAACTCTTCAAAGCTGCAGAGGTTGCGGGAAAGTTGAATGTGGAACCACTAGATGAGTTGCGCTTCTCCAAAAAATATGCACGTAATAAGGCAAACATGATAGACTTGACTGATAATGCATACACTTGTAGTCGATTTCATTTGGAAAGTTTTCCATGTGAGCATGCATTGCGGTAGCTATATATAGAGCTTTGCATCGAGAACCTTATGCTTTCGTTATTACACAGCTGATTATGGAGAGTAGCATACGTTGAGACTATATTTCATCTATCAAATGAAGTGGAGTGAGAAGTTCCCGATTATATTCTCCCACTTAATAGTTTGTTGCCACCCGAAGGTGAACCGCATGGTACTGAACGTCCACGTACATTTAGAATATCATCTACCGAAAAAATTTCTCCACCGCGTAGGTGCAGAAAAACAGAGCATCTCCTTTACAAAATTTAAAATTATTTCACAAATAAATAAACAATGAAATATACAATATTTACATTCTTTTTACAATATTTACAATTATTTCACAAATAAATAATTAAATTTTCAATATTTTCAATTTGTTTACAATATTTACAATTATTTCACAAATAAATAGACAATGTTGACATTTTTTTTACAATATTTATAATTATTTCACAAATAAATAAAAAAATTGAATTTTCAATATTTAAAATGTATTTACGATATTTACAATTATTTCACAAATAAATAAACAATAAATTCTAAGTATTTACTTTTTTAAAAAAAATATGTTTAAGAAATAAATATACAATTAAATATACAATATTTACATTTTTTAAAATATTTAAAATTTGTTTACAAAATTTACAATTATTTCACAAATAGATAAAAAATTAAGATTTACAACTTGATTACAATCTTTGCAATTATTTCAAAAATAAATAAGCAATTAAATATACCATATTTGTATTTTTTATAATATTTACAATTATTTCAAATATAAATAAACAATTATATTGCCGATATTTAAAATTATTTCACAAATAAATATACAATATTCACGGATCATAATTGAATTCATACAAATCGCACGCTAACTTATTCCTCCAATTTTGTATTCAAGATTGGTTGATTCCATCAACCTTATATGATATACTTAAAAATTCGATATACTATATTGTGAATATGCCACAATCGTCTCTGAAAATAAATAATAATGTGTTAGTTCGGTTGGTACTGTGTAGCGAAAAATTGAGTTTTCAAATTAAAGAAATTATAAGTACTTACGATTTTGACTATCTCGCGTCGTCTTGTCTCGCGCGATGGCTATTATGTCATGTATAATCACCCCGCTCGTCTAGCTATCAAATGAATGATCACAACCAACGACTCCAGGTGAAGCTCGAACTGACCTTGTGACAAACAAAAATGATTGGAGTCGTGCACATATATAGTGGAATCAGTAAATATGATCTCCACGGCAAAGTAGTAATGATTCGTGACCACGAAAATGTACATATGCATGCAACCTCCCATGACTTTTCCCTAAAACACTCGACCACATCCCCATTACCCACTAAAGCATATATTCGAGCACCGTATACTCGTTACCCATAAGTTAAAGCGATTGACACTCAATAGTAACGACACTTAGGAACTCGGTGCTTAATATGACTCGGCCAAGAATGTCGAATGATCTTGGATATCTTCGAACTTAATCGTGCAACAAGTCCTAGCCAGGTCGATGTGCTACATCAGCAAATGCCAAAAAGAATAAAGGGAGTTATTTAATTTAATAAACAAAAAATTATGTATACATAATAAATCACAATTGCGACATTATATTTACATTGTCGGCGAGCCACACACTCAAAGTCGTGACGTCGTGAAACCACTTATAGGCATCGGTGATCATCTTTTCAACTATCCTATGGCTAGCTCTGAAAAAATAAATAAAAAAAGCATAGATGAACTAGCGTAACGTACTTCACTAAAATCATAAAATACTTGGTCGGGCATAATTCTTCTCGACTCTGTCTCGAATGCTTTCCAGTTGGTATGGTCTACCTCTTAGAAGAGATTCGGGTACGTTCCATCTATGAACAGCTTCCTTTTTGCGTTAGTCATAAAGGGAGAAACGACATACTGTGACAGCAATGTCCGCCTCTTGCCGACCACCTGCTCTAGTACGTCAACAACACGCTTCTTACCCTCTGCCATGACTGGCGTTCTCTTCTCATCCTCCACTCCCTCTGCCTCGGGACTTACCATCTTCTTCGTTATCGAGGCCATCCCTCCGTCCGAGTACATCCTCTATCCTGAGGATAGCCATCCCCTCCGCCCTAGGGCATACCATCTCCTCCATCATCGAAGTCACCCTATCCATCCAAGGTATCGCCACCTCCTCCGTCATCAGGGCCACCCCATGTGTCCCCTTCTCCTTCGCTGCCTATTTAGCCCCATCGAGGCCACCCCCTCCCACTCCACAAATAACAAAAATAATTTTAATGCGTCATCATCCATCTACAACGACGATGTCCGTCACCCCTCGTATGCCTATTATATCATCACGGAGCGTTGTACCTCATTCTGAAGTTCTGCTGTATGAGATCGCATCAGTACAACATCACGGTATAAACTTAATACATCGTCACTCATTCTTCGTCGCGACACCCCTATCTCCTCTCGTAGCGCACCCACCTCTTTCCTCATCTTTTGTCGTAACGCCTTACCTCTTCTTGTAGTGCAGCCACCTCCTCCGCTATAAATCCAATCGGGTAGACATACATATCATGAACATAATGACTCTGATCGTGAACAGAAAATCCACGAAGGAGGCGTCTAGATGGAGAAGAATAAGATCTCATCAGCAACGGTAATTGTCGATCAATTGGACCGCGCTCCTACACAAATAGCAACATTAAAACTTATTACATTAGTTATAATATGATAACACATACAAGACGGTAATCAATAAATTATATTCAATTCAAATACCCAATCTCGGTCTAGGATGGAATTAGACATCTGGTCGTGTCAAGTATGCGGAACGGTTAATTTACGCACAAAACCTTGACCCTCCTCCTTTGTCGATGGCGTCAACTCTGTTAGGACTTCAAGCTGACATATTAACATTTCAACTAATTAATGATCATGTAATGAAACTTTGAAACGACTTACAATATAAATCACAAATGTGTAACAGTCATTTGAGGGTCATTGAGAAGGCCTGATAAATGTTTGCCAAATGGACATCCGTCTGCTCAGGAAGCTTGTCAATGATGCATCCGAGGGCAGCGTGTCTCCCCTTGCCTAGCAGACCAAGTACCCAAGATGGGGACAATCTCAAATGCCCAGATTTGCAATACATACAATTATTATATATAAATTCAGTATAAAAAATACTTTAACATTGATTATGTTAAATAATTACATGTACTGCCAGGGGTAATCTATAAGTATCATACTTACGCGTGGACCCCTTGGATTTTGAGTATGATATGGTGAAGACGTATATGGTGTCCTCAAAATATCCCCAACCCCATGGATAGTTGTTGAAAGTATCAATGTCGTCAACAACTTCTAAATGGAAAATGACGATTGCAGTATTCTTGTGATGATACCTCAGCACGCTCTCAAGGATGTAGACCTGTCCTAGCTTCAATCTGTCCAACTTTTGGTCGCACTCCCTGAAAATACGTCTCGTATAGCTTATTGCTTCTTTGAGTACCGTCAGTAGCTGCCTTGTCGCCCGTTATCCTCATTCCAGTCACAAGGGCAAACTCAAACATAGAGAAAGTAGCGACTTTATCCCAAAAATCGAAATGAAGAGCATCGTTGTCGACTGACCTAAGCAGTCGACATAGTAATGCATCAATAATCTGCCACGAGTACTATACATTTCTCAACTAATATAGAGGCTACATGAAGGACTGACGTAGGATATTTGCGTGTTGATCATCCAACAACTCCAACACAGTAGTGAAACTGTCAAAGCTACACTTCCACGTACATTTTCTCGTCATCTGTCTCAACTCCACAACTACATGGTACTTCATCCTAAAAAAATTCAAATATTAGAACTTTCAACAAGAGATAATGAAATAAGCATAATATTAAAAAAAATAAGTGAATTGAATTATAGACAAAAATAAACAGTCGGCCCAAAAGCGAGCTACCTAAAATATTTTGTACGTAAATTTAAATTTTTTTTTCTCTTTTTAATTACACATTCTCCAAAAATTTCATTTTAATGGTTGTGAAACAGGGGCTCATTGATTGTGAAATATGGACTCCACCACCACTTATGTAAACCATATTTAAGACTCTTTCCAAGAACTTTCAGCATTGGTATCTATTTTATAATATTTATGTTTGGTCTTTTTTTTATTCTTTTGTGCAATAAAGTTAGTTGATTTATGAGTAAATTAGTTACCACTTTCTATATTTTTATATTTATGAGCAAATTCGTTTCAACTTTCAATATAAGACAATGATGTCTTATTTTTAATTATTCAAAAAGAAAAAGACATTAGCCTTCAACCATTGACTTTAAAGTTGTGGTTGGTTACAATATAGATTGATTTGATTTATTTTATTCAAAAACTAGATGGATTGAAAAATCTGGTTTAAGAAAACTCGTATTCATATGAGCTTTGCTATGGGTACTCAGACGTTTACACGCCCGATTATCTGGTCCAACTGTCCCCCTCACAATAGTGGGGCAGAATTATTATATTTGCGGTGGCCCACGGTGAGCCCCTCACTTATGTGAGGGGCGTGTACCCGGACGTGTAAAACGAATTGGCTTTTCTCCATTCATATTGCAATAGCCAACTTCGGTTGAACTTATTTCCAAGGGGGGGAAAAGAACTATTGAGAGATTTTAAGAAAAAAACTATTTTAGTGAATTAAACTTTGGACAAATATATTTACACCACAATTTTTATTAAATACGCCACATTTTACTTACAATGAATTTTTTTAAACTTTTCTTATTTTTATACTTATGTTTTCAAATTGTTTTTAAAAAAAATATTTATTATCGGCCATCTATTAATTTTCACATCTTGTCTATATAGACAATTTTCATCCAAAATATTTGATATGATGGACAAAAACACAATTATCTCTCATTTTTTTAAATAATCAAAATAAATAAGTAATACAAAAGTCAAACAAAATATTTGTCCATCCTTTCAATGCGCGTTACCGGAATATTTGGATGTAATCGTTATTAGAGATAAAATGTGTTAATTAATTGAAGGTTAAGAATAAAAATACAATCATAAAAAAAGTTAAAGGACACAAAAGCAAAAGTGAGCAAATATTAGAAACATTTCTTGTAATAAAAAAAATTGTTGTGTTAATATAATTACCCTTAACTATCTTCTTTAATTATGTTAGATATTGCATTAAACACATCATTACAAATATTAATCTTTTTTTTTTTAATAATAATTTTCAAACCCAATCTTGTAGTGTTTATATAGCTTTCTAATGACCTGCTCCATTGGAATTCTACAAAGAACAATAATTCAAACCTTTCATACAGCTTTTGGCTTAAATTAAGTAGATGAATGATATGATAGCAGAAAACGATATAATGCATAGTTGTTTAGGCAATAGAAAATGGCAAGTAGAGCAAGTTGACGAATGGATAGACCCACTTACGTACTACTCTCTTGTTCAGTCGTCGTACGCGGCCCTCACAAGTCAATAATTCCATTATTGATGGCTTACTCTCAATATGGCCATTTTTTGGAAATGAGTGGAATGAAAGAAGAAGTTTCATTTCTTTGATTTTTGTTTATTTTAACGTCTTTTAGAAATGAAAATGCCTCCATCGTATATCCGAGTTTATTATTATACGTGATTAGTGTATTTCAAGACACTCGCGATGAAGATGAAAGGAAAAAACCCTAGAAAAGACGTACAAATGCCCATAGTAGGTGATTGAATCATGTGCGAGCTATTGGAATAGCGAAAATAGATGATGATTGATCAATCGGATTAAAAGCACCAGACAATAAACTTTTAATGAACGTACAATCGACCCACTCATATTTAATTTTGAGTAATTAGGTCACTTAATTTTGATTTGCGGGCAACCATTATCGCCTTCAGTCTAATGATAAAAATAATGGAGGGATGACGGGTATGAAAATTGGAAAATGATTGTTAGGTTGTGTTTGATATGGTGAAAATTCCATGGAAAATGGAATCGATTTTTCATTTTCTAACTTTTTGGGTGTTTGATAGGATTAATTTTCTTGGCAAGACTTTTTCCCACCTCCACCCACCCGTCACCCGTGCACATTTTCAAGGCTTTTGTGGAAAAAAAAATTCCCTCATAAGTGGTGGCAAAATGTTCTGATTTTATTTTATTTTTTTTGTCAATTGAAACAAATTTTATCACCAAAAAAAAAATCCTTTAATAAACAATTTCCATAAAAAAAAAAAAAACAAAGTCAAACGAACATCAAAAAATTCAAAATTTAAATATTTTTCACATGAAAAATTATATCAATCAAACACAATTAATTACAATTCTTAGTAAACATTTTCTAAACAATTCAATTTCCTATAAAATATTTTCTTTTCACCCAAATTTCACATTTACAATTAAACGGACCTTTATATCTTCTTTCGCATGTGCTTCCTCAAGCCGGTTCTAAATGTCTTCTAAATCAATAAATAGTTGACCGCAAGTCTTGAATTTGTAAGTTTATAAGAAATAGTAGTATAATAACATGTGAATTTGTGTTCAAATTAACTAAGAGATCAAATAAAAAAGAAAAAGAAAATGGCTAACTCAAATAGGATCGAGTGCGACAAAAAATAAGAAAGTATAAAATTAGTGCTACATATGAAATATTAATGTGGGTATGCACATCATTTTAGTGTCATTTATGTCAATTTTCTGTAGTGAGAGAGAAAAATAAGGTCTAATTCCGCTCGAAGTATGATCTGCACACTTCCTGGATTTTGGGCTCGCGCGCTCCAAATTTTAACACAAATTATTTAGGAAAATTTTCATAATTAAGAGATTAATTATAATTCATTTCAAAACTAAGTAACAAGATTTATTATTTTAAAAATTAGATATTAATTGAATTTTATTTATGAAATGATTAATTATAAATATATTTTATTAATTAAATATATAATTCTCACAATAACATATTTATAAGTCAAAACTTATTTTTCGATCACATATTATCAATTTTATTGGTCACAAATTATTTTTCAATTACAAATAAAAAAAATTATAGGTAACAATTTATTTATCGATCACAAATCAAAAATTTTATATGTCATAACTTATTTCACCATCACAAATTATCAAATTAATTAGCCACAATTTACCAAATTTCGAGTCACGGTTACAAATTCAGTTACAATCATACATTCTTCTTGGTCACATATTTTTTGCTGGTCACAAATTAACAATGTATTAGTCACTACAACCAAATAATTTGTCACAAACACCTTTCTGCCCCCGCCTCCCCCACCCCACGAGCACCATCGTCTCTAGAACACCACCACTTCGCTGGATCACCACATCACCCGCAAAACCACCAAACCATGACGCCCCCAGTACACCACCACTGCACAAACAGCACACCACTTCCGCCACCATCATTTCCTCTATCTCCATCTAAACCACACCACACCACAACCACCATACCCTTCAAAGATCCACAAATCCTATGCCACTGTCACTACCACTGCTTCTTAACACCATTGCACCACCACCTCAAAAATCACTACAAAACATGTCGCAAAATCACTATAAAAACCACCAATCCATGTGTACCAGATAAAAACCACAATCTGTGACTAGACAAAATCACCGATATGTGTACTAACTATCTACTCTATCTCCATCTATATCATACATCCACCACCCCCACTAAAACAATCCCCTCAAAAACCACTGCAATACATGGCACAAAATCACTACAAAACCATTATCTGTGTGTATGAGGCAAAAACCACGATTTATGACCGGGCATAATCACTACAAAAATCGCCGAAGAAACTACTGGATTGAAATCCAGCAGAGGCACAGCACCGCGTGAAGAGACGCAGCGCGAAGTTGCGCAGAGATGTGCATCCTCATGCAGAGACGCCGCGTCACGCCTCCGATGCCTTGCCTCAATACCGCAGGTGCCATATCACTGGATGTGCTGTGTTTCCAGAGAAGAGAGAAGGGAGAGATAGGGTTGTTGAAAAGGATTTTGCTATGTGTACATAGCAAAATTCATGAAGGGTGCCATAATGGACAAATGGTATAGCACGTCCTGTGTACATTGCTATGTATACATAGCAAAACCCTGTTGCAAATGATTTAAGGTTGTGGAGTGGGTTGTGGGGTAGATGGGTTGTGTAGATTAGCCCCTGTTTGACTCATATTCTTTCAAAATACATTTTTTCAAAAATCAGTTTCAACTATATATTTTTTAATAAAATAATATTTGATATCATATCAAAAACGTTTCCTTACTTTTTAACCACATATTTCTCATCATATTACTATTTAAAATGTATTTATTTCTCAATAATATCCATCAAACACGCCCTTAATTTAAATTGGGTTGGGTGAGTATTTTGGTGGGGGGTGTATGGTAGAAATTAATCAAACAATTCCTACACAAATTTGGCCAGATTCTTGACACACCATGACAAAAATAGTGTAGCTCTTGTTTGGTACACGTTAAAATTTTCATTTTCATTTTCTACTCATTTTCAACCACACATTCTTCCATAAACTAATATTTTTCATTACATCAATAACTTTTCCTTCCTTTTCAACCACACATTCTCCAACAATTTACTATTCTAAAATACATTCTTCAAAAATAATGTGGTTCAAACACACCATATCTACTTTATTAAAACAATGGAGATTGTGTAGTAAAAAAAAAATAATAAAATAAAATTGAATTTACATGTAAATTATTATATTGGGAAAATTGCGACCGCGGTCCCA
>CAIGRO010093594.1:0-10236 GCA_903798355.1 Fraxinus baroniana | reverse complement strand
AATTGGTTATAAAATTTGTTTCCATTACTAAAAAGTAAAAAAAAAAACGAAAATTTTTTAATTTCCTAAAAAAATTCATTTTTTTCATCAAAATTTAGTGTTCGTTTGACTTTATTTTATATGAAATTTGTCTATTAAAGTGAGTTTTTTTTATAATTGGTTATTAAATTTGTTTCAATTGTTAAAAAAAAAAAAAAGATGAAAAATCTTTTCCCACCAAAAACATGGGAAAATGTTTTCCTTAAAAACCTTGAAAAAGGGTCACATGACTTACCTTTTGGAAAATCAATTCTAGGCCAAATTAATGCTATCAAACATGACTTTTGCTTGGAATTGGAAATGCCTTTCCATTTTCCAAGGAATTGGAAACCAATCAAACATAGCCTAAATGTTTCATTCTAAAATATCTCTCTCCATCTTTTTATATTTTCTTATCAAATAAAAAATCAATGCATGGTTTAAAAAATGTAAATTGACCAAATCATGATCGAAATAAGCAAATGATGCATATTCACTAATAAAAAACTAATAAATATTTAATGAATACTATTCTAAAAAACTTTGACGATCAATTTTTGCAAACAATTGAAAGTTTTGGTCGAAACACGCAATCAATAATACATCACTATATATTATTGTCTCAAAATATTATTTGGTGGGGGACGTATTCTTCTACATCACTTCATTTCATAATAAGTGAAGAATCACATCCAAATTGAGAAAAATCGATTAAGAATTATGAGGGTCCAAGGAAAATAGATTTAATTCATAACAATGTTTGGCTCAGTTTCAAGAATATATTTATATATTAGAATCACATCCAAATTGAGAAAAATCGATTAAGAATTATGAGGGTCCAAGGAAAATAGATTTAATTCATAACAATGTTTGGCTCGGTTTCAAGAATATATTTATATATAGATCAATTTATAAATAAATAAACTTTAACAAATATTCTTTTATTGACAAGATAGAATTTAGAGCAAGTTATTTATTTTGATCATAACGTCTATTTCATGATCAAAGCAAATATTTTATATATATATAAATATGAATAAGTAATATATGAAAACATACGTAGAATTAAAAAATAATAATTACTTTTAAACTTAGCAAAATATATAGTGTCTCTAACTATTAAAATAAGTAATTTATTTTTATTATCAATTATAAAATTTACTTTTTTTTTTATATAATCGTGGATGTCCGGATCAGCTTGCGCGCACCTCAACTAATCTCACGGAGCCCTGAAATTTACAGCCGGTACTTACTTCAGTGGCTCTGAGGAGACTCGAACTGGTGACTATTAGGGAGTAAACCCAAATTATAAAATTTACTTAACTATCATAAGTAAATTTAGTCAAACGTGTATTAAATAAAATGCTTAAATCGGCAATAAGTTATTCATATTTCGTGAATATTGTGAAAAGAGTATTTAATAATTGTAGTCTCTTTAACTAAGTTTGAATAAATGAGAATTGGATTTGAGATATAATTCAAAGGGGTACTTACAAAAATATCCTTAAAATTAGAAATGTTTTGAAAAATCATGTGAAAGGTGTTTAGGAAGTAAAAAATACTGTGTAAAATAAAAAAGTGACATTGTGTCACTTTTTTGCCTTTTTAAAAAAAGTGACATAAACTCAAAAAAAAGTGATAAAATTAAAAAAAGTGACATACTCAAAAAGTGACAAAACTTAAAAAAGTGACAAAAACTAAAAAAATAAGTGACGAAACTCAAAAAAAGTGACACGCACATACTAAAAAGTGACACAAACTTAAAAAAGTGAAAAATACCACAATTTTACCACATTTAACTTTGGAAAGATAGAAGGCAAAAAAGTTTGTCAAACTTTGTCAATAAAAAAACTTCCACCATTTGGACATTTCATCAAACACATGGTGGACATATTTGAAAGCAGCATTGAATAACATAAACTCAAAAAAGTGATAAAACTCAATTGACGCACTCAAAAAGTGATACAAACTCAAAAAAGTGACACAAACTAAAAAAAAAGTGACGAAACTCAAAAAAGTGACACACACATACTAAAAAGTGACACGAACTTTAAAAAGTAACAAATACCACAATTTTACACATTTAGCTTTGGGAAAATAGAAGGCAAAAAAGCTTGTCAAACTTTGTCAATTAAAAAAGTTTCCACCATTTGGACATTTCATCAAACACATGGTGGACATATTTGAAACACTGCCAAATGAAGAAAACTTGTCCTCTTATTTCTTGGTTCAAAACCCATTGTATAGGGATTCTTAATTTAGCCTTAGAGTAAATCAAGAATTCTCTTTATATTCCTGCATATTAAAAGCTTAGCTGTGAAAAAGTGAGTAGTAGTATGAAGAAGACAGGTTAGGTTGAAATTAGAGTTTTATAGGCTTTGGTTGGTGGGCGGGTGAGTGGGTGGGAGGGGGGTGCTCGACTCTCTCTGTTTAAAGAATTGGGATTGTAAGGTTGAATGGCAAAGACTTTTGGGATAGGCAGCAAATATTACAGAACGAGAAGAACGAGGATAAGAACGAGAAGAGAGCTAATCTCTGAAAATAAGCAAAAGTTGTTTTAAAAAAAGCTAGAACAAGCAAAGAAAAACAAGGGTCCGAGTCTGGATCCTCTGAGGAATCCTCATCTTTATCCTAACCAGAACCAAGTAGTTAGAATCTCAAGAAATGTAGAAGAAGAGGAAGAGGAAAAAATCGTCCCCAGGAGGAAGAACAACCACAACGAGTAGCGCTGTCGTCGTCTCATGGCCATCACCAGATCCATCAGTCTTTATAGTTTTTCCAGCAAAATCAGTCTTCAATCTTTGGAAGTTTAGAAGAATTATTGGTGATTATAGATTGTACGTGGTTTAGGGATTTGGGGGAGTTTGTAACGTATTGATTACGTTTTTAAATGTTTTAATTAGTTAACAGGGTATTAATCAAAGAAGTTAATTTTTAAGGGTATAGGACCTAATTTGCCCTAATTCAAAGTAGAGCGGGCTAACACAAATATTTGGGCCAAAATTGAACAATTTATTCTAAATTTTCCATATGGTACACGAAAAAAAAAAATCAAAATTTGGGGGGGGGGGGGGGGGGGCGGCCCCCCCCCCCCCCCCCCCAACTGCCTCCGCCCATGCCTGTATAACCACAACCATCCCGACTTTTATTGACTGATGTGCTCATGAATCTGTAAAGACTTATAAAGTCTAAGATGGTTTGCATGATTTAAACTGCTGTTAGCCTGGATGCAACCTAAGAGCAGAGTGAATCTCTTCAAGGTAAGGACTGCTTTTAATGATTTTACCAACAATGACATGTTCACTATATATTGGGATGTGAAACAATCTAGCTTAGGATTCAACGTGTGAACATAAAATTGAAAGTGAAGAACACACTCGAGGCACAAGTAAGATTTAGCAAGTATAAAGAGATAAGTAAAGCATATTTAAGCAGATTAAAATTACAAAGTCCTAAAATAAGCAGGTAATGGACATATAAACAATTAAAAAAAAAATCATTTATAAAGAATGCATGTAATTATGTAAATACTAAATAGAAGTAAAAGAAGAAGTCAAGAAAATCTTTTATAGTGGTTTGATCTACAACATTCATCCAAAATTCACCACTGCTTCTATTTTCCTAATTGGCCAACAAGAATTAAGTGGTGGATAATAGGTAGATTTAGAGAATCTCAAAAGAATTTTGTAAGGCCGTGAATGGGATTTCAAGAAGTGGTCTGTCATCAAACTGGAGAACATAGGTTTTGTTGCCAGAGCAAAATGGAAATAAAAATAGTAGAACTCCCTTGGAAGTGAGGAACAATTCTCTGATTCTGAAAGTGACTTTCATGAAAAGGAGAAAGAGAGCTTTAATGAAAGACAGAAGGCAAAATTGGCGAAATAGATGTAGAGATAGGTACTATAGTCAAGAGGTCAACAACAGGTTCAATCTTTCATATATATCCAACACAAAGAAGGGAGTATGGTTTTCCAAAACAATAAGCATAGCAAATGTGTAGAAAATTAAGCTCCCCTTGCCAGGCTAGTGTACAGAGAATGCATATAGCAGATTAATATTTTGTTATTTCAAACTGTTGTTTAGGAAAAACAGATGTTGCCTTGGGCACTTTTCAGTAGTTGGATAATCTGAAGTTGTAGTAATTTAGTAAAGAGCCATCTAAATTATTATATTTGTGGTTGACAACCTAATTAACTATTCTATTAGAGAGAAAAAATGGGAAATGAGAAGTGTAAGATATAATTTGAGGGGTTCACTTCAGACATTTGATGGGATAGACTCTTGCGCTTATTGATCGTGGGTCCTAGCTCAGTTGATATATCGTTGGTCAGACGAGCTTCTTTAAATATGATTGTAACTTGAGAGTGTGCTGCTACGTCTTCAGTGGACTGACCTGATATTACTGATTGAACCCAGTTAAACAAGTGATGTACAAGACTGGAATGAGCAATTGGCGGTTGGATTAAAAAGGTTCTGAGTCCTTGAAAGGGCATTTCTGGTGCTTCGCGTGTTAAGGAGATAAGACATGATGGACACTAGGGTAACAGGGAGGCTGTGCAGTAT
Organism: Fraxinus baroniana; assembly: GCA_903798355.1. Taxonomy (NCBI): domain Eukaryota; kingdom Viridiplantae; phylum Streptophyta; class Magnoliopsida; order Lamiales; family Oleaceae; genus Fraxinus; species Fraxinus baroniana. Next base: position 5,655 of record CAIGRO010093594.1, on the reverse strand, counting down.
AAGTTCCTGTCACAAAGCTTTTTGAGATTATAAGCCAGTAGGTATTATGAAATGAGTGGATAAAAGTTGAGGGTTCAATGAAATGTATGGTTAAAAATGAAGTTTCACCAGCTTAAAATCTGAAAAAAGCTTTACCGAACAAGAGCTAAATATATGAATAAGGGTGTGGCCTACCCTAGGGCATCCATATTAGCACACAGCAGGTTAGTAAATAAAGAATGACAGCATTGGACTATGGTGGCTGGGATTAGAGCGATTGATACGACCATGCATCCACTGGCCTCCAGTAATAGGTAGAAAAAGTGTGTGTCTGAATCAAGAACAGTGAAGATAAATTACGTGGTAGTAAAGATATCCAACGCTGGATGGGGAGAAAGGGAAGAAATATTTCAAAGGCGATCGGCAAGGAAGTGTGGGGATAGGTTGGTTCTGATATGTGAACTTCATGACAGCCACAATATGTATACAACTCCAGAAAAGATAGTCGCCAGTATAAAGTAAACTAAGCACAGAGAAGGAAAATTGAACTATATGTCCATAATGTTAACCAGCGCAAGTATTTATCCCAGCTGTATATATATGGCAGCAAAACAGTATTGATCAATCAAAAGGATTTAATTCTTTCACTGATGAAAGTAAGATATTTAAGCAAATTATACAGAAATAGATGATAACACAATCTAAAAAGGGGTTTTGATTCTAAAACAAATCAGATCAGATACCTGCAATATTTGTACCGGCAAAAGCTTTCTTCAGAAGTAGCTCCCAACTCTCTTTCTCATTCAAGAATCTTTGTTCATAGAGAAAACATGTCGTATCTGTATCAATGTCTCCTGCGATTTCTTTGTTACGGGTTGTGACAATTACTCTGCTAACCAGCTTCCTGTTAGGAAAGGCAGATCTGAGGCTACGCCAGACATCCTTTTCCCAAATATCATCTAGCACAACCAGACATTTTTTCCTTTTCTGAACTTCAAAAAGCTCCTTGACGAGCTCTGTAATTTTCATCGCGTTAATTTGTTCCCTCATTTCTGGTACAAGTTTATTAAGGATCCTTTGCAGAACATCTCGTTCATCCCATTGACGAGATACGCAAGCCCAAGCAACTGCATGAAAATGACTCCGAACATCAGCATGATAATAAACCTTTCTGGCCAACGCAGTCTTTCCTATGCCACCCATGCCGACAATGGAGACTACATGATGACATTTACCACAATCTTCCTTCACCAATTCTGCTACCAATTTCTCAACATCTTCTTCCAATCCAACAAAATCCTCTTCATGATGAGAATAAGATCTTCTTAGCTGTTGGCGTCTCTCAGAACGAGGACTTGAAATTTCTCGTTGAAATATAGAGCTTATATGACTAACTCGCAAATCTTTTTCCAGATCAGAGATCCTAGTTTCAATATCCTGGATTTTTGGCCCAAGATGGTGAAAGGATTTAACTTCCTTCCACAGAAAAGCAGATCTTCTTAAAATATTTTGTTCCTTTCTCGATGCAATTTCAATAGAAAAAAATTCTAGACAATCTTCTGCATCATAAGCAACTTCCCTGGTGTCTGCAACCCAATTATGGATCCTCTCATCTTCATCTTGTCTGGCATCTGCAATTTTTGAGATACACTGCAGACGCCTAAGCTTCGTTCGTATTTGCTCAAGCTGGCCACGAATACCGTGTAAGAATTCGACTTCATGAATCAGCAATTCACTAAGACTGTTGATTACACAGGATACAACAGATTCAGCCATTAATAATTATGTTCAAGGTAAAAAAAAAAAAAGCAAACTTCTTCTATAACTGAGGCTGGGGAGGGCTATGCCGCCAGGGACAGGGCAGAAGTTTTTTGGCGATTTTTTATTTACATGTGTCCCACTTCCATGTGGCAAATTTTACTTGGTAAAAGAGCTTAATTCAATGTTTAATCAAGGACTTTTTTACTCTGTTATGGGGGGCGCGGCGCCCCTGTTTATAACTTGGTCATTGAGCGACTTGGTCATTGAGCCTAGCTCCAAAGCCAGGTTCTCTGTCATGAATGAAATAAAAAAATGTGAAGCCGGCAGACTGCTTACAACTCGTGACGGCATCCAAACCAATTGGATAAGAAGCATTATGGATAATTGTAATATTGGTACTCAGGTATCCCAATTTAATCAAACTAATTTCCTGGATCACCAGCTACCGGTCCCTCAGTAACTGTCGGAGGTAAACCGCGGGTTATGTCCAAGTTGATCAGGATTCGAGCACCCTTTATACTGCTGACCCCAAGGGAGCCTTCCTCCATGGTTATTACATCACCAACCTGTTCCAACCAAAATTGATTATTAAATCACTCAACTGTTCCAATTAGGAATCGAACTCTCCACACTGAGGTTGCAAGCCCAACAATGCCCTTCCTTTGCCTACTTGGATGTGCCACGGAAGCAAATAATTGTAATACTTAGATGAAGCCTTGAAGGATAAAGTAAAATCATTAGGCTTCTTCGATATTCTTTTTAACTGGAAAGAACCCAATCTGCACTTCAAAAGTTCATTCTGGGTAGCTAGTATAACATTCTCCAACAAATATGAGCCAATTACATCCCCATTTTTTTTTTTTTTATTTTATCAAGAAAACATGCCAAAAACCAACCATATTCAGATCAAATCTCGCGAAATCCATCGAATGATACAATTTCAGATTATGAGATTGGTAATTAAAGTCTCATTGACTAATATGTTAGATCTTAAATAAAAAAGGAAAACAAATAATCTGAAGTCTCAAATCCTACAATTGAGAAATGGGACTCCTGTTGATAATTGATATTGACTCTTGTTCACTTAAATTTCTATTGTAATCTTATTTTGATTATTACATGGGATTTAAACTGTTTCAGTTAAATGCTCCACTAAAAAAAGAAATCTCCAAGAACACAATGAATCCCTAGTCTTCTCCTTTTTAATGACTCTTAATTTCTCTCCATAAAATACGCTACTGATTCTTCCTGTATTTCGTATTTAGAATTGAATGGTCAACCTAACATTTTTTCCAACAACTAAGAATATCAAGTCCTGTCCCTATCAAAACAAATAAATTAAGGAAAATTTGTGATTTTTTTTTTTTTTTTTGATATCTAGGTATCCCAACTTAGCCAGACTAATTTCCTGGACTACCAGCCACCAACCCATCGGTAACTGGCGGAGATAAACCGCGAGTTATGTCCAAGTTGACAAGGGGTCGAGTACCCCTTATACTTCTGACCTTAAGGGAGCCTTCCTCCATGATTATTACATCACCAAACTGCTACAACCAATATTGATTATTACATCACTCAGTTGTTTCAATCAGGAATCGAACTCCTCACACTGAGATAGCAAGTCCAGCAATGCCCTTTCTTTACAAACTTGAATGTGTCCGAGGGCGAAAGTTTGTGATTTTATTCTAATTCTTCCCCGTTATTGCACGTTAAGAATTAAATGCTCCACCTAAAAAACATTTTTTTCCAATAAACTCGAAAAATACCAAGTCCTCTGCTTTATTTAATTTCTCTGTCAAAATAAATAAATATCTAAAATATAAAATCAGAAAGCAATTGATTGAGATTGGTACGAACAGAACAGGTACGCTAACACGTCATTGCCATCTTTCAGAAATTGACTCCACAGAGCACAAAATACCTCTTCACTTTGAATCTTCAACGAATAGTTTACAGATAGTTCATAGCCACACAACAATTCACTTCTTATACGTACTTAAGGGAGATTCCCCTTCACCTTTTCCTGACCGTAGTCTATTTATCTTCTTAATTGTGCTTGCTTGCTTATTTTTAATGTTGATCAATAAAAATTATTTATTTAAAAATGTATTTAAGGTTTGTTTATTCACGAGAGCTCATCATATCACTATTTAAAATACATTCTTTTTTCAATAATATTCATTAAATATCATCTTATTTCAAAAATTATATATTAATTAAATTTTAATTATAAAATAATTAATTAAATATATTAATGTCAAAATATTGTATAAATTATAGTGATATTTAATGTCAAAATATTGTATAAATTATAGTGATAATTATGTATTAGTCAGAATTGCAGTCTTCAACTTATTTTTCGTTCACAAATTTATTAAATTAATAAATCAACCATTATTCCTTAATTATAAATCACAAATTTTATAAATCATAATTTATTTGAAAGCACAAAGTATTTAATTAATTGATCACAAACTAACAAATTTTTAAATCATATATTATTTTTTGGGTTAATTTCACAAATGGTCACTGAGCTTACTTGAAAATTACAAAACGGTCACTAAAGTTTAAAACTTGCGGAAACGGTCACTGAAGTTTTTTGCGCTTCCACAAACGGTCACTGAAGAACCGTTATGATTTTAATTCAAACTTAAAAGACCAAAACACGAGGACATAGAAATTTTACTACCTCAAGTGCAAATTTCTTTCTATTAAGTGGCACATTTGAAGTAAATTAGATGGAAATTATAAAATTGATATTTTAATTCTTGTTCCGCCCATATACGTGTACAAGACCATAAATTTAGATATGAGATATAAATATTTTTCTATGTTCTGTGTGATCGTGCATAGATTTCCTAGCTTTTAATACACTTTCATTTATTTTAATTGACATAAAAATATAGTGTATTCTTGTTTAAAAGAAATTTGCACATGAGCTGGTCAAGTTTTTATGTCCACGCGTTTTGGTCCTTTAAGTTTGAATTAAAATTATAGAGGTCCTTCAGTGACTGTTTGTGAAATAAATTGAAATTTTGGTGACCCTTTGTTAAAGCGCAAGAAACTTCAGTGACCGTTTTGTAATATTTAGATAAGTTCAATGACCGTTTGTGAAATTAACCATATTATTTATTGATTACAATTAATCAAATAATTTATGACCACAAGACTACCATATCACCACTGCCTCCAACAACACCACTGCCATCACAACCACCATAACGACGATATAGCTACAACACAATAAAACCACCGCACACCATCTCCTACACCACCGCGACCACCACAACCACCAACTGTACCATAATCGCCATCAACACAACTACCACCATTGCTCGCAAAACACAAAGTACCACAAAAAACTCAAATTGAACACTAACCAAGGAAGTGCCATTACCATCCCAACACCAACGCCACCTGTATTACCTACCGCACTAGAACTAACAGCATCTCCGCACACACCACACCACACACAGATCACCACCTTATGCACAGCGAGCACCCTAAAACCATATCCAAAACAACCCCCATGCTCAGCATCAATAAATAAGTATCCTAATGGTAAATTTAAAGGGGGTGACGAGTCTGAGTTTTGTACTTTAGGGATCGAAACTAAGACTGCGAGTTTTTTTATACATTTATTTCATAGGTATCGTACCTGACTTCGAGTCCGGTTCCCAATTTTAGCGGTTAAGTCAACCGATCGAGCCAGTTTTGATAATATTTGAACTTCATTTTTTGGGAAATTAAATTTTATAATAGTAATTTTTTGGAAATTTTTTATGATTAAAAGGTGGGTAAAGTTTTTGAATTTATGTGTAAATATTGCTCCAGTTTCATGGTCATTTTTTTTGGGGAAAAAATGATGTTTTGAATAGTGATTTTTTGGACAATGTATCTTTCTATATATAAAAA